>CM035160.1:37720320-37760320 GCA_020205615.1 Panax quinquefolius
GCAGAACCATCAAAACGGTCTAGATTCATGTGCATTGTGCAAAGAATTATATCATCATCTATATACTTTTCTGTAAGAGCTCTCTCTTCCATTGTCTGTGATCCGAATGCAGGAGTCTATTGTAGCACTTCTTGCTGGCTCCTGACAAGAAAAACAGAATTTGTGTAATTGGTAATCATCCATACAGGTTAGCAGGGACACATTTCTGGCAAAAAAATAAATTACATGTAAGTTGTCACAAAACTCCCGGCCAGTTCACATGCACTACAGAAAATATTTGTTTAGCTTGAAGCTATGTACATGTAGAAAGATATACATTTAGTCCATGTCAACAAAGATCCTGAATGGACAGGATTAGTATTCCTATATATATACATATATATATATATATATATATATATATATAAAGGGAGAGGGGAGTGGGGTGGTTATTTCTTGAGGCTTTGTCACAATATATCAATAACAACCTTATTTTCTCTCTCATTTTCTATCCCAACTTTCTCTCCTATCTTTTCTCATCCATATTTAAGTTTAATTTAAATATTTTAATTTTTTTAATTGCACACACATAATGTGTGTCACATAAACTAGTGTATATAAACAAAGACCACTTTTTGTCCTAAATTTTAGTATGTTCATGTTGTGTCAACCCAATTTTTAACAGCAGAAATTACAGAGGACATCAGACAACAAGAATCCTAATTGAATACATCTACTAACCACAGTAATTACGTAGAGAAATTGGGAGTCCAAGTTTTAAAAAACTCCCGTCAGCGCCAACAAAAGAAACACGAAAAAAGAATCCTTATTCAATAAATCTTTTAAATATTAACATTAAGAATCTAAGTTAATTTATCTATTAACCGCAGTATTACATAGGGAGATTGGAAGTCCAAGCTTTTAAAAACTTCTTACTCGTATTCAATAAATCTTCTAAACAATTTATGATTAGGAATCCTAATTCAATAAGTCCAAACTGCTTCCAAGTTTTTAAACACTCAAAATTTTACTATTTTGATTTTTTATACTGTATGTTTTTCCCACATATATTAAAACATTTGTCAGGTAGCTTGGGCAGTAGTACTACTATAAAATTCTCATTATCAGATGCCTATTTAACACTTCTTTTTTCACATGATACTATGAACATTAAAGGTGTACAAATCTACTAAATATTTTACTTGCAACCGCTGTTCTTTTGTGGCCTCTCAACAGCCTTTCTTGCAATGCCCAGATTAAACCTTCATCAAATGGTACAGTCTGTACTTCTCAAAAGCTTAGCTATGTCTACTGTGTGACACCAGTGCATAGGCTGTAATCAACTGGTCCTCACCAATCATTCTTATGCTTATTGAGCAGGTTTCCTAAAGTACTTTACAAGCGTAACAGTGTTCCAAATTCAATGTCATGAGTGATGAGCTGCTTCTTAAATTATTATATTAATACAGGGTAACAAGATGAAAGTGTTTCCTCCTGTATAAGACCACAATAAAGAGTTCATCATAACCTTGGCATGAATAAGAATTCCAGGATATGAAGTTAAATCCCATCCATACTTGTTATAATGATTCATTCAGTGACCAGTGCGAAGGCACGTCCCAATGCGAATTGATGGAAACTAACTTCCACATATGCATTCTTGAACTATTTTTATTTATTTTATGTACATTCTTCCAACAAAGGCTATGACTTCTTTAACTTGCACAATCTTTTAGCAAGTGTCCACTTTCAGAAACAGAGCAAGTGTGTCAAAGTTTAAAGAGCTAACACACTTTATATTCAGATGAACTGTTTGATATAGCAAATATCATTGAATGGAAAATGATAGGCAGCATATTGGATAAATGAGGCAGAACAGACAGTATCATTCCTCTGTAGGAGCTGATCTACCACAGATTCCATAGCTGGAATTTTGGGAAAAAATTATATAGCAACTCCAGTGCAATCCCTATCTTTTCCTTTCTTTCTTTGTCTTACTTTGTCCTCTTTTCTTTTTTCTTTCCCTCTGGTTCCCTTCTGTCACAAAAGAATAAAAAGCGAGCCACTGTGTCTTGGTTTTGTTACTTTTATAAATGCCCACATTCTTCTCTTTCTAGATCTCTGTACCTCTGTTTATTTAATTTGTGTAGCTTCTGTCATCTGGTTTCATTCTTTCTTTCTATAACCCACAAACCATGATTTTTAAAAAATTCTGTTAAAAGCAAGGGAACTTTAACAAAATGTGAATATTTTGTAGGCATCGAATAATGGGAAATATAAGTTCATTTCACCAAGCCACTGTACATTCTTACAATGCAATGCTATCCATATTTTCTTTCTTCTAGCCATATGATTGTGCCATGATAAGTGCTTTGATGGAATGCGTTGAAGATGGACCTCTAGCCGTTTACAGGAGCTATACTTATGCAGAGTACTATAAGAAGTTCAGGAGTAGGAACCTAGATGATGAACACTGTTTGGAACTTTCCAAGAACTAGCAAGAAAATTTTAATATAGAGTACTTGTGCGCCTGTGGGTCTCACAAAATAAAAATGATATCCTTTTATTCGTTTTTAGGGCTTAACTTTATCATGTACTCTTCGTTACATATGTTATCAACCATCTAATCATGTTTAACTACATGTACACTTGAATGGCATTAAATATTTTAAGCTGATGGTCCTGTCCCATTCAAGTTAACATTTGGTGGAATATGATAAGAGAGATTTGTACCAAATGTACTACAGGACATGTACCCAAGTTGTTGTGTTTTCCAGTTAGTGAGATTGTCCTTGCCTCCCAGTTGACAGCTTCCGTTCCTTATGCTATGGTACAACATGTTGCTGACGGTATTTTACTAAACCAGAAAGCAAATTTATGCATTTAATTAAGTATTATATCTGTTAAACAATCAACAATGAGATTTGAATTTTGACTTGTCTAGTAATAATCTTTATTGTACTAAAAAACCTAAATTTTAAGTTCATTCCTTAATAAAATTAAAAAAAAAAATCAGCCCATGATCATGTGAAAACGTAAGTGCTAATTTATTTTATAATATATTGCCATATCCACCCTTGTCCCACTACAAGGATAATTAAAAGGCAACAAAACCAATAAACCAGAACCCAAAGTAATAAGTTGAATGTATGATAATTAATTAATGCTCAAACAACATAATCACACCAACAAAAGAACCAAGATTCACCAGCATTGTGATTTGTTTAACGAAGAAGAACACCCAATAAATTATTTGTTAAAAAAACTAAAGCTAAAATAAACAAAAAAAAATCCAAATGTTGGAAAAGAACAAAGAAAATCACATGTCAAGTAACTCAAAGTTTACAGAATCAAAACCCAAACATACAGAAATGGAAAGTCATAAGAAATATATATTAAAAAAAATCCATATGGGTATGAACAATGTACCTCTTTGTCTGAAGTGGGTATTGATTTGAAGCTCTTCAGATAATTTCCTTCAAGAATGAAGTACCTTTTACGTGAATATTGTAGCCCAAATCGGTTGAAACGAATGAGATAAAGCCAACCCTCCATTTTCCCATCAGATTTTAGGACACCCATTTCAGATTTCAAACGAATACCCTCTTTTTTCCTGATTCCCCAAATTATTATTCAAATAAATACCTTCAAACGCGATATTTTTTGAATTTATAAAAAACCTTCAAAAGAGCCAAGAAGGTTGCCTTATTATTATATGTATATATTACTATGCATATACATATACATATAATATCGTATCGTATACAGAAACTAATAGTGAAGATGAGAGAAGAGATGATCCTCTGATTCCACAAAAGGGAATCAGAGAATCTATTTGCAGAATTCAAGTGGCGATTGGATTTTCCGGCGACGTCAGAAATTCTCTCTCTCCCTCTCTCCCTCTCTCCCTCCTCCGATTTAAATGTAAAACAGGAATTGGTGTCTGATAAATATACATTGTTATTTTACGAAAGTGCCCTTAAGGTTTCCTATTTTTATTATTTTACTCCCCTATTTTGTAAAAAACCAATAATCTGATTTTCCCTAACAAAATACAAGGTTAGTCATTTGGTTTAGTTTTATGATGATAGGTAAAGAGTGGAATCAACTTTTAATACTTTGCTCCTTATGTTTAATTATTCTACATTTATTATATTTATTTATTTATTATGCCAAGTTTGATTATATTTGAATTTGTGATTTTTTCGTGTTGTGAATTTTTTTATCTTTTATTGTAAAAAAAATTCTCTTTTACTTTAGAATTTTGTTTTCTTTTTTTTACGAATCTTATAAAATTGTGAAGTTTATCTAACTTCGGATATTGTTGACATTGATGATATCATTCATTATATTTATATTGATATCGAATCAAAGTGGGAGTTTTCAAAAAAAAAAATTATTCATGATTGCAATTTAATTATTATTTTCTTCTTTGACACATTACAGTTGGTAGATAAAAGTTTTAATAAATTATACTATAAATATTAAAGAATAAACTTTTACATGAGCATAATGAAAGGATAAATGCTAGTGGAAACATGGTTTTACATTGCATAGAAGGGCAACATGGTAATTGTCAATACTTCATGAGTTGAATTAGATTTTAAAGAAAAGTAACTTTATCTTTGAAACTAAAGAAAGATAACTTGCAAGACAACATCTCAAAATTAAAGAAGTTTTTATATAAAATAAAATAAAATAAAACTGTGAAACATATCTTTAATAATATTAATACTCGATTAACTTAGAATATAAGTAGTGATATGTAAATAACTTATTTTCATTCTATAACTTAAAAATAAAAACATGTGTTTATTTTTTCAATGAACTAAACAACAAAAATATATCTCTAAATGGAGTATTTGTTAATTCACAATAGTTAATTTATTTTTATTATATTATAGCTATAAACAAAGAAATCTTTAAAACCAACAATTTGAAAGGGAAAAAAAAAATTAATTACTTTTCTATTATTGGGTAGGACAGAAACTCAAGTGACTTGTGCAGGAGTTGTCAAATTCGGAAGTGGTTAGCACAAAGTTCAGCATTCTACTGATTAATTGACCAACTTACCAAAAATTAAACTTCATGCTAAATGGATCCGTCAAATTCTATTTGACTTCTCAAGTCATTCCTTTCAAAAATATGCCCAAATCAATGTGGTGCTTATCTGGCTCAGATACCCTTTAACCTTTTTACTTGGTGAAACCACCAGATTCCTCACCCATTCATGATGCTAAAGAAGCAGGCATGCAGCTCTAATGCAACCATATGCCAGCTTTGTCCCATTGCTTTACAACCTTATGCTTAGGCAAGAAGCCATATATATGGGTAAATATGATTTCCATCAATGCCTAATCATAGGGGGGCAGGTAGCAAATGTTTGTTTCAGTTTCAAAATTAAAGATATATTCATAAAACATCTGTTTTACAATAGAAATAAATGCACAATCAAAATTTAGAAAGGAAAAGCCACCTAATTATACAGAATTCCCAATCAATTTATTTCCATTTCCTCTTCAGAGTTTGAAGAACTCGTAAAATTTCTTCCCAAGTGTTTTATTTTTAAAAATACGAAAAAGAGAGATGTTTTAAGTATGTTCTTTTTTTTTAAACTCTCATTTCACTTCAATATGAAGAGCAATAAAAAATTCTTCATCCCTTGTTGACATTTACATGCATTTGAATCACATAAACAAGAAACAAAAGTTAAAGTGTGGGTGCAGCAACTCTGTTTTGCACTGGTAATACCTTTGAAAATCCTGGAGCCGTCTCTTACTTGCGTATTGAAATATCCATGTGCAAGTAAGCTAAAGTAGCAACGAACAGTAGGACAAAATACTGATACCAACATAAATGGCTCTGCAAGCATGAAAATCGGAAGGAAGTCATAGTAAACCTGCGAACAAGAAGATTTGAGAATAGGGAAAAGAGTTAATATCGACTATGAACTACACAAAGCTTTTATGGCAAATGTGGAAAAATATGGTGGTGATATCTTATTGGGATGAATAAATGAAGTCTGAGAGTTTTATTTGTTAGTATACCTTAAAGGAAATTATATATATATTGACTTATCTTAATTAAGCGAAATCAGAAAAAATATTTGTCAAGGCTACTACTTGGTACTATGTCCTTAAGACAATTATGCCCTCCATATATAGTGCTTAGAGTTGATAGCACTTGTCTCCCAGATACAATGACAACGTATACTTTAGCAAAGACTACTAAAAGTATACACTTCAACCAAAAGAAATGCTCTAACTCTCTCAAATTTACTGGGATAAATCAATTTTGGTACTGTCTTTGAGACCACGACTTACAATTTAGGTACTTCGAAGTGAAAAAAAGTTAAAAGCGGTGATTGTACTCGAAAATGTTACACTCTAAATTAAGCAGTAGGGACACGACTTACAATTTGGTACCCGAAGTGAAAAAAGTTACAAATTGGTGATTGTACTCGAAAAATGTTACACTCCGTTAAACAGTAGGGTTTCATCTTTATTTTGTTTGAAAATTAGGGTTCTCTTCTTCTGTCCTTCTTCTCTCATTCTTATTGTCTCGATTCTCCATTGATTACTAGTTCCCATATATTTATTAAAGTGTTTTCAATGTTTAATTGAAAGGATGAGCTCGTCTTGGAGTGGAATCGTAAATGAAATCAGGGAAAAAGATTGTAGTTCATGCAACAAAAATGAATGGATTACACCAGAGTTCCCAAGTCGGTGCCATTGTGGAGCAATGGTGCGAATGTGAGAGGCAAGGAAAGATGGAACAAAACATCGAGGATCTTCTTCGCGTCGACTTCGCTTCTCTCTATGTATGTTTGTCTCCCCAGTTGGATCAATTTTAACGATTATTTAAAAATTTGGAAGTACAAGCACCAAATTACAACATTTTTCGAGTACAATCACCAGTTTGTAGCTTTTTTCACTTCGGGTACCAAATTGTAAGTCATGTCCCTACTGTTTAACGAAGTGTAACATTTTTCGAGTACAATCACCAGTTTGTAATTTTTTTCACTTCGGGTACTAAATTGTAAGTCGTGTCCTAGTACAGGAACCAAAAGTTGATTTATCTCTCAAATTTACTAAGGCAACTGATGAAGAAACTATATACTAGAATGCTTGAGAAATGGATGGAAATGAAGGCTATCCCCTCCTATCTATTTATAGGAGGGTTGGTGACCCTTCGGATGGGCACATCACCCCTGAAAAGGCATGGGGTGCCTCTTGAAGAGGTATTATTTGTATCTGTTGGTCAAAACGGCGTAGTTTTGACCATTTGCAGAATAGGCGCATCTATTCGGTATATTAAAACGACGTAGTTTAAGCGTTAGCAGAACCAAAACTACGTAGTTTTAGGCTTAGAAGAAAAGGCGCGACAAAACGACGTAGTTTAAGGCCGCCCCGTTCAACCTTACAAATATCGCTTCCTCAAAATGACACAATTTTGATAATACCGCTTCTCAAAACGACACAATTTTGATAATATAATAAATACAGCTTCAAAACGACACAGTTTTGATAATAGAATTAAATAAATAAAATTTAAATAAATTTAAATTAAAAAAATTTAAATAAATTTTGTCTAAAAAATTATATACAGGACCCAGACCCACGTGCCACGTGCCTCGTGCCACAAGCCCGAGCCAGTAGGACCATGGTAGGCGACGGCACAAGATGTGGGTTCGAACCTAGCCTTGGCTAGGTCCTCTCCCTTCCACAAAAATGGGATGCCCCTTGGGGCCCAAACCCAAGAGCACTTTCCTTGTATATAAACATATAAAATATTTTATTCTTAATCTATGTGGGACTTGATTTTTCCCACATGTATTTATTACCTTTTATCATTTTCAAGTGTGATCTTTGGGAGTTAATATCATTACTCCATAGATTTGAGCTTTCAAATACTTAATTTAATCTACTCATAGAGTAGAACACATTAATATATAGAATCATTAAAATTAATTAATGATACTCATATTAAATTAGGCTCAAATTCCAACAATCCCCCACATGAATGATATTGACTGCCAGCCTTATGCAAATGTTATGCAAACTCTGAGAGAGACATAATTAGAAATCATTTGTATCGAGAGAGGTAGCTTTTGGCTTTGAACATTCCCTTGTGAAAGACTATCGGGTTTACTGGTTGTCCAGTGAACGTGATGTCTTGAACTATCCAATCGTTTGTGTAAATCGAGACAATAGTAATTCACACAGAATCTTTCTAGACATTATTTGGTTCTCATGATTTTGTTCATTTTGGCCGAAACAATCCGGTTTATGAGTGCTTTAGAAAGTATAGCCTTATCATTCTCATAGAATTGGCCCAGATTCACACTCACATAGGTGATTCTTAATAAGAGTATCTTGCCATACTCTACATGTTTATCAAGATTTAAGAATCATTAAAAGCATAGCTTATCCTGTAATCACTGCGGTATCACTATCTCGTGTCGTAGAAATGAGCGGAAGAAATTAATTTCTTCATAGTGATTTAGTTGAATCATTCACAATTTAGTTGTCCCTTTGAACCTAGATCTTGGGATCTCCGTCAACTAGGTTGGGTTTCCATCGTGATTTATCCTTGTTTATAGGCTTTAAACCCATTCCCCTCGAAGTTATTTTACTTGCTCTCTAGTCGAACCTTTAGTTAACGGATCCGCTTATATTTTCTTTCGACTTTATGTACTCGATAGACATAATGCTTAGTTAGAGAACAATTGTTTTATGGAATTATATCTCGCGAATATATACAGACTTACCATTATCGTGTGACTCTGTGCCCTTCCAATTCTTTGATTGACTATCACTGATGGATACAAATAAGCGACACGGGTTTGGGCCACATAGAAATATCTTCTAAAAAATTACGAAGCCATTCGACTTCTTCTCCACCTTATCGATCTGATAAACTCATATTCCATCGTTGATCGAAGCGATGCGTGTTTGTTTTAGAAGATTTCCATGATCTTGCTCCTCCACTTTAGTGTAAACACAAAACCACTTGTGGATTTAGAGTCTTTTGTATCGGATATCGATTTGCATCACACGGTATCCTTCAAATCTTCTTTGGATATCTTGAGTAATGCAATCAAAATTTTGAGTGTATTTTAAATACCTTAAAACTCTTATAATCGCTTTCCGATGATCTTGTCTTTGGATTGCTTGTAAATCTACTCAATTTATTGACAACTTGTGCTATGTCAGGACGTGTACAATTCATTAAGTACATAAGGCTTCCAATTATTTGTGCATACTCAAGTTGTGATATGCTCTCTCCTTTATTTTTAGACAAGTGTAGATTTATATCTACCGGTGTTCCCACAGGATTGCAATCATGTTGATTGAATTTCCTTAGTATTTTCTCAATATAATGTGATTGTGATAAGACCAACTCATTCGATGTTTTAGAAATTTTAATTCCTAAAATTACATCGGCAACACCCATGTCTTTCATGTCAAACATATTATTTAACATTTTTTTAGTAGTTTTAATGATTTCATTATTACTACCCATAATGAACATATCATCTACATAAAGACAAATAATAACATACCCATTCTTAGTGTCCTTGATTGACATACACACATTTGTCACACTCATATATTTTGAAACCATTTGATAACATTGCATTATCAAATTTTTCATGTCATTGTTTAGGTGCTTGTTTTAATCCATAAAGAGACTTTACAAGCCGACAAACTTTCTTTTATTGTCCTGGAACAATAAATCCTTCTGGTTGTTCCATGTAGATTTCTTCTTCTAAATCTCCATTCAAGAAAGCTATTTTTACATCCATTTGATGTATTTCTAAATTATATATAGCTGCAATGGCTATTAACATCCTAATCGAGGATATTCTTGTCACAGGAGAATAAGTATCAAAATAATTTAAACCCTCCTTTTGCCTGTATCCTTTGATTACAAGTCTTGTTTTATATTTGTCTATAGATCCATCTGCTTTCATTTTCTTCTTGAATATCCACTTATATCCAAGAGGTTTAGAGCCTGGTGGGAGATCTACTAATTCCCACGTATGATTATGCAAAATGGATTCTACTTCACTATTTATAGCCTCTTTCCAATATGGAGCTTCAGGACTCGATATTGCTTCTTTATAAGTTTGAGGCTCATTTTCTAACAAATAGGATAAAAAATCCGGACCAAAAAATTTTGATTTTCTAGCACGTTTACTACGTCTAGGTTCATCAATATCTTCTAAACCATGATTACTGTCATTAATAGTATCATAAGTTCTTTTATTTGAACTTATTTCTTGTTCGTTAGAACTTAGCTCTTGTTCCTTTTTATTAGAAAATATTGTTTCAAAGAATTCAGCATCTTTTGACTCAATAATCATATTTTCATGTATTTCCTCTATTTTTGATTTATTAACCAAAAATCTATATGCACTGCTATTATTAGCATAACCAATGAATATACAATCTATTGTTTTCGGTCCTATTTTCACCTGTTTGGGTGGAGGAACCATTACTTTTGCTAAACACCCCCACACTTTTAAGTGTTTATAAGAAGGCTTACGTCCTTTCCATAATTCAAAGGGTGTAACATTACTTCTTTTGAGGTATTCGGTTGAGAATATAATTTGCTGAAAGAATTGCTTTCCCCCACAAATTCCGAAGTAGTCCAGAACTTAATAACAATGCATTCATCATTTCTTTTAAAGTTCTATTCTTTCTTTCTGTAACACCATTTTGTTGTGGTGAATAAGGTGCGATTGTTTGGTGTATTATACCGTGTTGTGAACAAATTTTGAACAAATGGAAATTCATATTCCCCACCTCTATCACTTCTAACTATCTTGATCTTTTTATCAAGTTGATTTTCAACCTCATTTTGTAATGTTTAAACATTTCCAAAGCCTCATCTTTACTTCTCGATAAGTAAACATAACAATATCTTGTCTGATCATCTATAAAATGATAAAGTATTTCTTACCTCCTCTTATCGTATATACTTTAAATCAAAAATATCGGTGTGTATTAATTCAAGAGGTTACGTATTTCTTTCATTGATTTAAAGAAGATTTTCTAAGTTTTGCCTCAACGCTAATTTCACATTTATGATTAGAGTTAATCTCACATTTTGGCAAACATTCCATATTAATTAATCTACGTATAGTATTATAATTAACATGTCTACAATATACCGTACCATAAATTAGATGACTTCGATCATATAAGCAAAAAATGTAATTTTATTAATATTGGAAGGTATACAATGATCATTACATTCATTTTGAAGAGCCCATTGCTCATATAACCTTTCCCTACATACATCCCATTTTTAGTTAATACAAATTTATACGATCTGAAAGACTAATTTAAATCCCTTTTGACTAAGAAGGGATCCACGACACTAAATTTTTCCTAATATCGAGCACGTGGAGCACGTTGTTGAGGTGAGTTCCTTGCGGATGTCATCTTGAAATCACTTTTCCTTGTCCGATTATCTTTGATGAAGAAGAATTTCCCATGTATAGATGTTCTCCATTCTCAATTTCTTGATATGTGGAGAACATCTTCGTGTCAGAACACACGTGGCGGGTTGCTCCAGTATCCACCCACCATTCTCTTGGATTCTCCACCATATTTATTTATGAAACACCTGCTGAAAGGTTCATTTCAGAAATATCTTGAAGAAGACTATCAACTTACGTTACATTGGCTTGTGCAGACTTCTTGTTCTGGTCTTTGCGTTTTCGACAATCCTTTGCCCTATGTCTGGGCTTGTCACAGATGTAGCATTTGCTTTGGAACTTTTTATTTGTTCCCTGCTGAGGCCCATTACCATAGAATTTCCTCTTTTTGGACTTCAGACCTTGTTCCACCACGTTTGCTTTATACTCCACAAAGGTCCTTCCAGTTTTCTTTTCAGAGGCACGATTGTCCTCTTCAATCCTTAATCTTACGATTAAGTCTTTAGGTTTCATCTCTTTGCGTTTATGCTTGAGATAATTTTTAAAATCTTTCCACATTGGTGGTAGTTTTTCAATAATAGCAGCAACTTGGAAAGATTCACTTAATGACATACCTTCTGCATGTATTTCAGGATTACTTGTAATTCTTGGACTTGGTTGATGACCGCCTTGGAATCCACCATCTTGTAGTCCAAAAATCTGCCAACTACGAATTTCTCCGTGCCAACATCTTCTATTTTATACTTTTTATCCAAAGAATCCCATAATTCCCTTGCAGTTTTGAGAGAACTATACACATTGTATAATGTGTTATCCAATCCATTAAGGATATAATTTCAGCACAAAAAATCTACATATTTCCATGCATCTATTGCGACAACAACTTGCCTGTCTGTTTCATCTTCTTTGAGCATAGGAGAATCTTCGTGAAGAAACCTCGCGAAGTTCAAAGTTGTGAGATAAAACATCTTTTGTTGCCATCTTTTAAATTCTGTTCCATTGAAGTTTTCTGGTTTTTCACCATGGTTCACAGGAACATTTGGTATAGAAGGTGTAGAAGAAGAACCAATTATAGTAACAGAATTGGTATTCATATTTCTTGAATATATATATATATATATATATATAATAGTAATTGTCTTAAGATTGTTAGTATACCTTAAAGGAAATTATATATATATTGACTTATCTTAATTAAGCAGAACTGTAGAAAAATATTTGTCAAGGCTAGTACTTGGTACTATGTCCTTAAGACAATTATGCCCTCCGTATGGTGCTTAGAGTTGATAACAATTGTCTCTCATGATACAATGACATCGTACACTTTAGCAGCACTACTAAAAGTATACACTTCAAACCAAAAGAAATGCTCTAACTCTCTCTCAAATTTACTAAGGAAACTGATGAAGAAACTATATAATAGAATGCTTTATTAGACTAGAATGCTTGAGAAATGGATGGAAATGAAGGCTGCCCCCTCCTATCTATTTATAGGAGGGTTGGTGACCCTTCGGATGGGCACATCACCCCGGGGTGCCTCTTGAAGAGGTATTATTTGTATCTATTGGTCAAAACGACGTAGTTTTGACTATTTGCAGAATAGGCGCATCTATTCGGTCTATTAAAACGACGTAGTTTAAGCGTTAGCAGAACCAAAACTACATAGTTTTAGGCTTAGAAGAAAAGGCGCAACAAAACGACGTAGTTTAGGGTTTAATTCGCCTTCTGAGATCTGGCTTCCTCAAAAGCGACACAATTTTGATAATACCGCTTCTCAAAAGCGACCACGATTTTGATAATATAATAATCTGACTTCAAAACGACACAATTTTTGATAATAGAATTAAATAAATAAATTTTAATTAAAAATTTAAATAAATTGTCTAAAAATTATATACCGAGACCCAAAAATTATATGCACGTGACGTGCCACGTGCCTCGTGCCGCGCCGAGGCGTGCACGTACACGTGCGTAGCACGACCACGAGACGGAGCCTGGACGGCGGCGGCGTGTGGGGTTCGAACCTAGCCTTGGCTAGGTCTTCTTCCTTCCACAAAAGTGGGGTGCCCCTTGGGGCCCAAACCCAAGAGCACTTTCCTTGTATATAAACATATAAAATATTTAATTCTTAATCTATGTGGGACTTGATTTTTCCCACATGTATTTATTACCTTTTATCATTTCCAAATGTGATCTTTGTGAGTTAATATCTCATTCATTACTCCATGGATTTGAGCTTTCAAATACTTAATTTAATCTACTCATGGAGTAGAACACATTAATATATAGAATCATTAAAATTAATTAATGATACCCATATTAAATTAGGCTCAAATTCCAACATTGGTATCACTCAGTCAAATTAGCCACTTTGACATGCAGAAGTTAGAAAGCAATAAAGAAGGCAACTTTTGTGTCTAATATAACGAACAAAGAGAGAACGATAATCTTGATATGAAATAATTAGCATGGGAAAAGGTAAGAGATAAGAATTCCCCAAGTATCAAACAATTTACAGCCCAACTCGAGGACTGGAAAGATTATATGATCATGAACATCAGTTTGAAACCAAAGATAACTGCCAAATTGAAATATCAAGGTGGAAACTAAATCCCAAAGCGAGTAATTGGACAAATTTCAGACAAGGAGCTATGAATGGATGCAAAGTCCTATCTCTAAGAAAATAGACATTGTTAAGTAAAAGTAACCTATGACAACCGGGCAGAAGCATCTCACTAAAACAAGTACAAAGGCATTTGTACTTGTTTGGAATGGCCATGGTACAATGTATTCCCCCTCCATTCATATTTCTTCATAGTCGTCTTTTTTTAACTTTTTTACATAACACATTCTGGTTCAATGTTTTCAACAAAACATGTTCAACCTACTTCAGGTTATAGTTCGAGGAGATGTTGACAGAAGGATTCAGCTCATGGTCCTATGGAGTATGGACCCTCACCCTATCCTCTATAACCTCTTTGGCAACAACAATCTTCTCATCTATTACATGTTTTCGACTCTTGAAGCTTTTTTCCTCCTTATTAACCTTTCAGCCTCTCTAAATATATAACATATATGAACATATATTTACATGATAAAACAACTTTTAAAAGAACAAATTTATCTCCAACCATTGCCTAATGCAAAGGAAACACATTTTATCTGCACAATGGAAATGCAAATCACCTGGAAAGGAGAATTGTGCTCAGGAACTACATTTTTCTTCTCCAAAACCACCACGGTCCTTCCGATGACATCAAGGTATGAATAAATTCCATTTCTAAATGGCAAACAAGGAAATTATAGTCTACTCGAGAAAGAAAATATGTAATAGAACTCAATATGTTAATCAATCGTAAGTCATTAATGTTAAGCATGAATTAAACATTGCGATAAAAAATTATAAAAAAAAAAAAAGTAAGATGCACTGAAACTAAACTAGCGGTGTCAACCAGTATTTTAAAGCCCAGATCGGTCATCAACCTGGCGCGGGAGCTGAGTGAAAGGATCACCAGTTCAACCCTCAGGTCAACTTGTTGAACTAAGAATATAATAAAAGGTTAAAACTAAATATTCATATCCAAAATAAATCATAATCACACATAAATTAGAAATGAATTTTAAAATTAGTATAAGAACAAAAAATTAAAAATCACACATGACCCCCAAGGGGTGGGAAAAATGACGGGCCTTGAGGAATAACCTCGAGATATTCCAATTCCCATACCTGGGGTAAAAATTACCTACCGGCCAGATTAAAACCCAAACACAATTACATGGCAAAACTATTGTATTTAAAATATAAAAAAAACTAATGGATGGTTCCATGTGTTTAGATGACATATACCAAAATTACCTCTAAATGTTGTTCCACTAGAAAAGGTACCAAAGCAGAAGGGTTTTTTGATCCCTCTGGCAGCACTACCTGAATGTAAAATACTTCCTGCGTCAGTTTATCTGACAAGAGTTGCTAAAAGAGAAGAGAATCGGGGTAGAGGGGGCATGGAAGCAAGCCTCGAATCCTACAGAAATAAGGTCGTGTAGGCTACAAGATAATTAGAAATATTGTCAAATTAGCTTCAAGATTAAAATTTTAAAAATTGCCTCCACTGAGGCTTGAAACATGGTTACTCAGATTTGAGGAATTACTTCATGCAACTCAAGCTAGAGCTATGATGAGTGGGTAATATACCATGAATTAAGTATAATTGGACTTATATTGTTGGTTTTTAGGTATTTTAGGATATTTGTATTTGTTTATTTGTTATTTTGCAGGTCAAGACCAAGGAGGGGCAGTTTGGTAAATTCAGCATCATTAATGGCAGTTTCGTAATTTTCAGCACCTCTCCAGCGCCGGGGCGATCAATTAGAGAAGGAGCCTAACACCGAGGTGCTGGGCGTCAGAGTCTGTTGCGTGGAGTTTGGTTAAAAAGAAGGAAAGAAGGAGAATTTCTATACTGGCTAGGATTCTGAAGGGGGCTGACTACTAGAAACAAAGAGCTATAAGTAGGAGGAAGAGGATTGGTGAAACAAAAGGGACAGACAAAAGCGGGAGATTGGATCAAGGATTTCAGTAGAGCGCTCGAGGATTCAGATTGGAGATTGAAGACAAGGATCCATTATTGAGTTTATATTCTTCTTCTCTATTTGTAATCTAATTAAGATGTTTTTTATGAGATTTTTGGGTATAATTTTCAGCATGAACTAAATTCTTAATTTAAGACTACGATGGAACCTTTTATGCGTATGAATTGATTATTTATTCATAATGAGTTGTCTATCATATTCCATGCTTATTGTTTAATTATTTGGCCAATAATTTCTATATTACTCTAGATGAAATATAGGGTTAGAACTGAATGTGATAGCGTGTATTCTTGATTATTTGCATGAGATAAATAACTAGGGTTGTTAATTGAATAGAGATATCTCTTTTCACTGCATGTAACAATTGGGAATTGATGCTTAATGAATTTAATTCTTTTATTTTGCATAGGAATATCACAGGATTAATTGAATTAGATATTTTTATTTGATCACTTGGAAAATGGCTTATAAATACATTGAATTCCCGTTAACAACTTGAGTGGATGTCATAGTTGGATAAATTGGATAATTGTTTTATATTGCATAATTGGGGATATTGTAGTCTTAAGCCTTTATTATCTTAATCAAATCTGTGTGTTGAACCTAGCTTAGTTAATTTAATTTATATTTTAATTGAAAAATCACAAAATTCGATTGATTAAATAAAATTGGATTGATACAATAGTAGAAGTTGGGATTTGTTGAATATGATTCCTCGTGGGTACGACACTTTACTTCACCACTTTATTACTTGTTAACTGTGTATACTTGCACGTATTCATTGATTGCGAAATCAACCAACAAGTTTTTGGCGTCGTTGTCGTGGACTCTTTGTTTAATATTAATTCCATATTAGTTATAATCAATTCGTTCTTAATTTAAACGTTATTTAATTATTCTTCTTTTTCTTGTAGGTTTTTCATCCATGTATGCACGCCAGATCAAAGGGTAAAGAGGAACTTTTGCCTTACGCAGACGATATTGAGAGAAAGTCCCGAAAATTACGGTTGACTAGTGAGGTTATACACTTGAAAGCAAAATTGGCAGAAGAAGAAATTCCAAAAGTCAAAGCAGCGGAAGAACAAAAATCACTTAGGGATTATGCCATGCCGACAGTGACAAACATTTAGTCTAGAATTCGGAGGCCGGCGATCAATGCGAACAATTTTGAGATTAAACCGGGAACTATTCAGATGTTACAAAATGCAGTTCAGTTTGGGGGTGGTTCGAATGATGATCTGAACGAACATATCTTAAGTTTCTTGGAAGTCTGCGACACATTTAAATTCAATAATGTTACGGAGGAAGCAATAAGGTTGAAGTTATTTCCGTTTACACTGTGAGACAAAGCCCGAAGTTGGTTACACTATTTACCGCCAGGTTCTATCACAGCTTGGGATAACTTAGCTCAAAAATTCCTGGCTAAGTTCTTCCCACCAGCAAAGACGGCAAAACTACGGAATGATATTCATACCTTTGCACAGTTCGACTCAGAAACATTATATGAAGCATGGGAAAGGTTCAAGGATTTGCTCCGAAAATGTCAACATCACGGGATTCCAAAGTCGATGCAGGTTAAAACATTTTGTGACGGGTTGCATTGGTCTACACGAGCTAGTATTGATGCAGCAGCTGAAAGAGCCATCATGGCGAAGAGTTTTGATGGGACTTATTAGTTGTAGAGACGATGGCCAACAACAACTATCAGTGGCCAATGACGAGGTCTAATCCTCCAAAAACACCAAGGAAGCTTGAACTAGATATGGTTACAGCCTTGGCAGCACAGGTATCCTCATTAACAAAGAAGATTGACTCATGGGGCCCACAATTAGTATCTCAAGTAGCGATGGTTTGTGAGTTATATGTTGGAAGTCATTCTACAGATCAATGTGCAATCAATGTTGAGTCAGCTCAGTTCGTGGGGAGTTATAATAGACCATCACAGCCTTATCAGAATCAGAATGCGTACAATCCGAGGTGGAGGAATCATCCGGATTTTTCATGGAGTAATGATCAAGCCCAAGCGCAAGCTCCTAGACCGCAAAATCCACCCGATTTCTAGAATCAGGCTCCACAGCAGACAGAGAAGAAAACAAACTAAGAAGAAGCATTGGCAAAATTTATTGCAGCTATCGACAAGAGGATGCATGAGCAAGATAAACTGTTAAGCCAGGTAGACATGAATGTAAAAGGCCAAGCAGTCTTGATCAAGAATTTGGAGAATCATATGGGTCAAATAGCTCATGCTTTGAACAACCGTCCGCAAGGAGCACTACCCAGTGACACCGAGATTAATCCGGGCAGAGATGAACAATGCAAGGCAGTGACTCTAAGAAGTGAAAAAGAGTTACACGAAACAGTGAGAGGTAATGAGAAGACAGACAAAGTAATTGTGGAAGAAGAGGAAGTCTCGGAAACAGGCAAAGAAAAGGATGTGGAGGTCGAGAAGAAAGACCTGAACAAAGCATTGTAATGCCTCCTATAATTAGATAAGCAGTTCTCAAGATTCCTTGATATTTTCAAAAAGCTGCATATCAATATACCTTTTGCAGAAGCCCTGGAACAGATGCCTAGTTATGCCAAGTTCATGAAAGAGGTTTTGTCTAAGAAAAGGAAATTGAGTGAATTCGAGACACTAGCGTTAACCGAAGAGTGCAACGCGATTCTACAGAATAAATAACCACCAAAGTTGAAAGATCCCGTGAGTTTTACTATTCCATGTGAGATTAGTAACCAATTTTCGGAAAGAGCGTTGTGTGATTTGGGGGAAAGCATAAATTTAATGTCGCTATCAGTCTACACTCAGTTCGGATTAAGAGCACCAAAACCAACAAATATCAGTTTGCACTTGGCACATAGATCAGTTATGTATTCAAGGGGTATTGTGGAAGATGTTTTGGTAAAGGTTGATAAATTCATCTTCCCGACGGATTTTATTATCTTGGATTGTGAGGTAGACAAGGAAATCCCCATCATCCTTGGTCGTCCATTCTTAGCAACTGGGAGAACTTTGATAGACGTACAAAAAGGTGAGTTGACAATTCGAGTCGAAGACCAAGAAGTAACCTTTAACATATTCAAATCAATGAAGTTCCCAAAAGAAGAGGGTGAATGTTTGCGGATTGATGTGATGGAGGAGATGGTGAATCACAAAATCAGCGGAAGTCACTTTGAGGATCCGTTGGAAGCTGCTTTGGTTGGGATGAATAACTACGATGACTGGGAAGATATGGGTTATGTCAAATGGTTAGATGCATTACCAGTTTCTCAGAAGTTCAGAAAATCGTTTGACACTCTTGACGTCACTAAAGAAAGAGCTGTGTTGCTATATTCTCTGATTAAAGGAAAGAAGATGGATGTCGGCCTGATCATTCAACAGTCAATCCTGCGGGCTGCGAGAGGGGGTACCACTGGAGGTTTACCACACCCCTCTCGTTTGTGCTCTCTGTGCCAAATTTGGGGTCAAATGGAAGTCGGATGAAATGATTCAACCCCTTATGCCGGTGTTAGACCATTAAATGATAAGGAGGTATCGGGTGTGGAAGGGTGGTGACAATCTTCCCCGAGGATTAGGATTTATAATTCCACAGGCAGATACACAACAAGCTCATAATCCTACGGCTTCAGGTTCCTCGTCAGTTGTCCCTCGTGGTGCAGTTCTAGGTGCAGTTCGGTGTGAAATTGATGGTTGATTTTATAATATTGAATCCCAAAATGTCAGACTTGCTGAACGTCAAGATATTATATACGGTTTCGTTGTCGACTACTTCACCGCTTTCGAATGAAATATGTATGCTTTCGGCTACACCTACATTGTAGATCCTAGCCGATTCATTTGCTCTGTTTTGCATGTGTTTCCCCCTTCCGATCAGAAGATGAGTGAGGATGAGGAGGTTGCGCCCGATGAGTGACCTACTCAGTGAAGTCCTCAGTTTTAATTGCTATATATTTCGCATGAGGACATTGATCAATTTAAGTTTGGGGATAGTTGTAACACCCCAGTTCCACATCGAAAGATAGGAAAAAAAAATTCTGCATATAAGGAAATAAGTTACTACCAATAGTACATTAAGTCATGACCTTTTGGGTGAACCTCTGGTGGGCTAAGATGACCCAAGAAGATACTATTGGGCCAGTGGTTTGAGGCTTTATTTTGATGGATTTGATTCGATTCGAACATGGGATTTGACCCGAGATTTGTTCCGGACTCGGGATTTGACCCGGGTTGTTTCATATGATATCAAAGCTGACTCTTGAAAGCTCGGGTCGGGACATCCGAGTTGCCGGAGGTGGGGACACGAAGGCTGGTGGTATTATCCCACAATAGAGAGATGGAGGTCCGAAGGTGGGAACACAAAGTCAGCCGGTATTATCTCACAATGGCTAGAGGCAAAAATCTTTGGGCCGTGTGTGTGATTGGTTCTGACGGAGACGTCAGAAATTTAAGTAGGGGAGTTTGTATTACCCTAGTTCCACATCGAAAGATAGGGGAAAATTTTGTCTGCATATAAGGAAATAAGTTACTACCAATAGTACATTCAAGTCGTGATCTTTTGGGTAAGCCTCTGGTGGGCTAAGATGACCCAAGAAAATACTATTGGGCCAGTGGTTTGATGCCTTATTTTGATAGATTTGATTCGATTCGAACTTGAGATTTGTTCTAGACTCGGGATTTGACCCGGATTGTTTCAGTAGTTTTCCATGTGTTGTTTTCATTTGCATTATAGGGTTGCATGTTCGTAGTAGATTGTTGCATCTAGGCTGTGAATGTGTTAGTTGCATAGTATCTGCATTTACATACCTTGAGCATGATGAAGCATGAAATCTTTAGTTGGCCAATGATAAAAAAATTGTGAATTAAGTTATAACTTGAATGAATGGGATAATGAAGGCATAGGGTAGCTTGGGGTTCTTATTGATTTGGTTTATTGAAGAAAACCCTATTTTTATTGCACAACGTCAACATGTTAATGTAACATGTGTTACTCGGACTCGCCATTTATGGTGGAGTACCCGTGTCGACCACGACCGACGACCTGAATCTGGGATCCCCATAAAAAATCGGATACTGGTTGTTTTGAAGGTGATTCATCGGAGAAGAAGAGCCAAGGAAGGAGGAAGAAGAAAGAGAAAAGACTGAAGAAAAAAGAGCGATAAACTTACCGTGGTCCACTTTTTCTTCTTCTCCAACGAGGCTTTTTCTTATTTTTATCCAACGATCTGATCGGTTTATCATATCTGTGTTTTGAAATATCCTTGAAAAATTACAGTTAGGTACCCTATAGTTTTAATAATTTTTTAATTTAGTCCCCAAGGTTTTCTAAAAGTTCAAAATAGCCCTTGAAAAATTATATACGAGTCCCTGTAGTTTTGTTTTCTTCTATTTTAACCCCTGAAGTTTCAGTAGTTTCAGTTCTGCCCCTATTTCTTTATATTTTTGCACTTCAGCCCCTGAAGTTTCATGATAAATGCATGTCTATATACCGTATCCCCGCACCCATGTCCAAATTTGGATCCATATCCGCGTATCCTCTATTTTTTGACTTCACGTGTCCGACACCTAGATTCGTAGGTTCTGAAACAATAAAAAAAAAACTAGTAAATCTCCAAAATAGCCTCTTCTTCCTCAAACCACAGATTCAAGAATGAAATTAAGGAACAGAAGACTCGCAAGTTGTGGCGATGGTGTGTTCTGAGTCTTCTCCTATGAATCTCAACTCTCAACAATATCCTAATACTCCTCTCATGAATGTCTCCAGACCCAACCTTTCACTACGATGTACCGGTAACCTATCTGTTCCTTCTTCTTCTTATTCTAAATCCCTAAGTACCGAACCCAACCCTGTCTTCGACTTCCTCGGCTGTGCCGTTGACGGCCTCGGGGACTTCGTCTCTCTCCAAGTTGATCCCCAAGTCCACCCAGGTGAGATCTCCATCTCCGATATCACTGGCGTATGCAATTTCTCCAAAAAGCTTAGCAGAAACCCTCTCTGGAACTGCGCAGGAGCCATCTCTATAATGAAGATGCTAAACATCCGATCCGTTGGCCTCTCTCTCTCCCTTCACAAGGGTTTTCCCCTTGGTAGCGGCCTGGGTTCCAGCGCCGCCAGTGCAGTGCTTCAAGGGGATTTGAGGGTATTGGGGATGGCATTATCATCAGACAAGATTGTGGAGCCCAAAAGGGCGCCTTTGATTCCTGGGATGGATGCTGTGAAGAAGGCTGCTATCCAGGCTGGGGCGTTTGGGTGTACCATTAGTGGTGCTGGACCTACTGCTGTTTCTGTTTCAGATGATTTGGAGAGAGGGAAGGTAATTGGGGATCAAATGGTGCATGCGTTTATGGAGTTTGGGAATTTGAAGGCTGCTGCTATGGTGAAGCAACTTGACCGGGTTGGTGCCAGGGTTGTTAGTAGCACTCCTAGATGACATAATTAACAATAAACTAGATGATGTCTCAATTCAGGTTTATGCACTTTTTTTGGTCAGTTAATTGTTGATGCTTTTCAATCTAATTATAAGTTGTGGCAGCAGTCGCTCACCATTCTAATGATGGATTGCTCTATTCACTTTCTCTGTTAATACTGCTTTATGACATTTTCCTTTTTCTCTTAAAAATTAGTAAAGAGTGATTCATGATTGTTGAAAATTCATCACTCATAAAAACTATAATTCACTGTCTAGTTATAGAAGACTCAGTGCCAGGCTTGTTAGTAGAATACCCACATATGATACCCCAGAAAGATCCAAAAGGAAACTCTTAATCTCCATTCCCTTTCAATTTCATTGTCAATTTCTCAGCTCCCAACTCCCCTGCTACAACCCTACAAAGCTCATCAATGTCGGTTCTCTCTCCTCACTCTCTTTTTTTATTTATGGGTTCTTATCTAATCTTTCTTCTGTTTTATTGTTTGGTTGCATTTGTTCCTGAAGATTTCCTCTTCTTTTTTCTTCTTCTAATTTTGTAGACCCATTTGGGAGAATGTTGATGAAATTGTGACATTGTTGAAACCCAGAATTTCGTTGTTCAAATTCAGTTGTTATTTTCGTTTTTTGATTGGTAATTTGGTATACACATGTTCTTTTTTATTTTGTTTTAGTTTGAAGAGTTCTTGAATTGCTCAATTTGATGTAAATGTATGCATTTTGTTCTTCTAATTTTTTTTATTTTGATGTGAATTCGAGGGTAATTAAGTCTTTATCCAACTTAAGTAACAAAGTTATGACGGAGGTGACGTTTTCACTTCAACTCAAAAAGTCGGGAGTTTAAATGTAGCTTTACTGACTACAGGTGGTTAAGTGGGAAACCGCTTAAACCCCAGGTGCTCATCTAAACTTAACCCTAAAAAAAAAAAGAATAAAAAAAGAATAAATTTTGACCAAGTTATCTTTGTGGTCTCTGTTACTCGAATAAGTACGCCCTTAGGAGTGTCTCTACACTTAGCGCCCTAAAACCATCTGGTTTGGGAGTCGTCGATCGAAAATTCACTACATGGGTAACTTTGAATTGCCTAATAAAGATTAACATTGCACAAGTTAAAATAAATAAATATTAATAAACACTTGGTTGAGTTTAGTTTTGTGGCCTTTGCTATTCGGGTTATTAGATCCATAGGTGTGTCTTAACACCTAGTACCCTAAAGCCAACTGGTTTGGGAGTTGCTGGTCGAAAGCTCGTTACGTGGGTAGCATTGATTGCTTAAGAAAACTAAACATTGCACTGGTCGAGCTAAAATATATATATAATAATAATGTCATATATCTATATTTATCTGTCTTTGAGCCGTGTGAGTTTCAAGTTTGATTGAATTATGGCAAGATTGATATGTTGATGCATACACACACTGTGGGTTGGAGATAGATCGAATTGATCATATCTTGAGTTAACTGATGTTTGATTTTGAACATTCATTTGAGTTGAGTTTAAGGATCTTTGAGGCTATTGTGAGGTATTTGTGTTGATTCATGCTTAAGTTGTTAATTCGGTTAGTTAGTTAGTTGCATTCATTCTGTTTTAATTGTTTGCATTGCTTGAGGAAAAACAACAATTTAAGTTTGAGGGTATTTGATGAGTGGGTAATATACCCATGAATCAAGTATAATTGGACTTGATATATTGTTTATTTTTAGGTATTTTAGGATATTTTTATTTGTTTATTTGTTATTTTGCAGGTCAAGACAAAAGAGAGGCAATTTGGTCAATTCAGCATCATTAATAGCAATTTCAGTAATTTTCAACACCTCTCCGGTGCTGGGGCGCTCAATTAGAGAAGGAGCCCAGCGCCGGGGTGCTGGGCGTCAGAGTCTGTTGCATGGAGTTTGGTTAAAAAGGAAAGAAGGAGAATTTCTATACTGACTAGGATTCTGAAGGGGGCTGACTACTAGAAACAAAGAGCTATAAGTAGGAGGAGGATTGGTGAAACAAAAGGGACACATAACTTGAGACAGAAGCGGGAGATTGGATCAAGGATTTCAGAGGAGCGCTCGAGGATTTAGATTGGAGATTGAATACAAGGATCCATTATTGAGTTTATATTCTTCTTCTCTATCTGTAATCTAATTAAGATGTTTTTTATGAGATTTTTTGGTATAATTTCCAGCATGAACTAAATTCTTAATTTAAGACTACGATGGAACCTTTTATGCGTATGAATTGATTATTTATTTTAATCTAATTATTTATTCATAATGAGTTGTCTATCATATTCCATGCTTATTGTTTAATTATTTGGCCAATAATTTCTATATTACTCTAGATGAAATCGGGAGATGAAATCTAGGGTTAGAACTGAATGTGATAGCGTGTATTCTTGGTTATTTACATGAGATAAATAACTAGGGTTGTGAATTGAATAGGGATATCTCTTTTCACTGCATGTAACAATTGGGAATTGATGCTTAATGAATTTAATTCTTTTATTTTGCATAGGAATATCGCATGATTAATTGAATTAGATATTTTTATTTGATCACTTGGAAAATGGCTTATAAATACATTGAATTCCCGTTAACAACTCGAGTGGATGTAATAGTTGGATAAATTGGATAATTAATTTATATTGCATAATTGGGGATATTATACTCTTAAGCCTTTATTATCTGAATCAAATATGTGTGTTGAACCTAGCTTAGTTAATTTAATTTAGATTTTAATTGAAAAATCACAAAATTCGGTTGTTTAAATAAAATTGGATTGATACAATACTAATAGTTGGGATTTGTTGAATAGGATTCCTCGTGGGTACGACACTTTACTTCATCACTTTATTACTTGTTGACCGTGTATACTTGCACGTATTCATTGATTGTGAAATCAACCAACAAGCTATATGGCAGAAAACTAAACAAATTTGCAATGCAGTATCCTACCTTGATGGTCAACTTGTCCACCACTGTGTCAGCAATTGGACATCTGAAACTGAAATTCAGGTAACGCCTACCATCATGCGACTCAAAAAGGAAGTCTTGAAATGGGGAGTGCATATCCAATAACAAATGTTGCTTTCCAGCCCCCAAATAAAGCATATCGTGGCTCTATATCCAGCTCCGACTACAAGCAATATATTAAGCACCAAGTCATATTATAGAGACAAGAAATAGCTAGCTTCACACCAAGAATTAAGGAACATAGAAATGTAACTTCTCTTAATTGATTATCTACATGCTGAGAACCTTTCACACCAAGAATTAAGGAACATAGAAATGTAACTTCTCTTAATTGATTATCTACATGCTGAGAAAGGGGCAAGCAGTAAGAAGGAAATTAGGAAAATGAAATAACTCATGCATCCGAGCAGCTGTTCTTGTAGCATTCAGCATATTACAAATTCAGGATCCAACAGTTGGAGCATCATTCATGTCTTAAGAGTGTCTTCTCAGATTATGACGCCCACTGTTGCAACATTAATTACCGCAGATGGTTATGAAGACAAAATGATTAAGTTTATTACAAAATGTTAATCTTATGTAAAATATTGGTGCTATACTGCAGCTAAACAGAAAAATAATGACATCATATGTACCTTCCTGTACGTAAATGTGATGATGAAATATTCCCTATTCCATCGTGGTAGTAAACAGAGTGAACCCCTGGGGGTAGCTTTGCAATAAGATGCTTGAATGAAGAGACCCCACTACCAGACATATTCAATCCTGGCAAAAGGAAGAGATTCAGAATTCAGAAAAATGAGAAGGAAAAATAATCAAAACATTCATATACACATTTATATAATTGCATATAAACCTCAGGAGGATTAAAAAAAGAGAAAAAAAATAGTTTGCATGTACGACATTTACATGAGAATACACATGCTTTTAGAAAATGTCGCAAAGACATGGAATATATTTTTATTATTATATTATCAACAATTTTTAAAATACAATATATATAAATATATATATATATATATATAATTTGGCACACTAAAATTCAGCTGAGACTCTGAAAACGACCGAAAAAGGGGACTGCTTAAATTGGGGAGAGGGAACAGAGGAAGTACTAAAAGTTCTATCTAACCTCAGCTCAACAACACCTTTTATCCCAAACTAGTCAGTCTAAGTTGCGTTAGACTGACAATGAATCCCATACTAGTTAGAGTAAGTAAAATCAAGGGCTAAGATATAATGGCAGATTGACAGTAAATCATGTGATTCTAAGAAATTAGTTGCAACCTAACCTTGAAAACACGACTTTAAGTCGAGCACCATAATGAGCCAACTTATAAAGTTCTGTAATCTGAAGTTTGCCCCAGTGAGAAATTTCAACTTCGCGAACAAGTTCCTCAACAACAGCAAATGGGTTGTTGTTCTCAAAATGTTAAGTATAGTAGAATATGTGTTGGATTTTGGGTATCCAAATGGGGCGCCCATTGAGGATCCGACCCATTTGGTTTATTTATTAGTTTGGCCAATTGATCAAGTGTCAGTAAGCTGTTTAATTTTAAACGTTACGTGACTGGGAGTTGGATAAAATGCAGGGAAGTGGTTCAACCACTTCAACCTTTAATGCTCACGTCTCCTCAGTTTATCACGATGAATCAGTTGGCCAAAACCCAAAATAGAGAGATAGTATACTCCTATTATCAGAGAGCTCCCCCAACACAGACCAAATCCTAGTTGTTACGAACTGTGGATTTGGGCTCTGTTATCATATCGTAGTTCGGAGACATCGTTGGGTTGCAGAGGACGTTTGATTACAGGAGTTTTACGCACTAAAAGGCTTTCACGCAGTAAGCGGTATGTCTTTGGTTCTCCTATTATGTGTAAACATGTAATAGCATGTGAGTAAATATTCCTTCATTGGTGTCAAAGCATGTATAATTGATCATATGTACATACGTATGCTATGTATAAACTGTTTACACAATATGCCATGAATGTATGTTTAAAAACTTGAAAAACATCATCAATGGAAACCTAAGTTACACTTAATGTTGGGGGCTGATATTGCAGTATGTTGTATCCCGTATATAGTGTATATGATCTGTATAATTTGGGTTTAATTGGATATGTAATTTAAAATTAATTTGGAACCCTAGTTTACAAACGGTCTTCTTTGACCATCCATAACTTTTGGTGTGGTAGTATGTTTCATGTGATTTTGGTATGTATGCGTAGTAGGTTCTGTAAGCTTTCCAACGACATATTATATGCATGAATCGGATTAATATTGAATGAGATATGGCTTGCCAAAGTTTGGGTTGTGTAATGGATTTTCTGAAAATTTTGGATTCTGAAGGTTGAAGATGAAGTGTAAGAAATAGCTTAGTAGCCACATTAGCAGCGCTTGGGATGATTTTAGGCGCGGTGTATTCCCTTTGGCTATATAATCGTGCGGTTTCTGGGAATTTAAAACCGGATTTCCTCCATAAATTCTCTGATCTAAATAGCAGAGAAGTTTCCATATTTATACCTTTTCTTGTTGGAGGGGCGACTTTCTTAGTACATTACCTTTCATTACCAACATGTCGTTTTACAACACGAAGTTACCTGATGTTTGAGGAAAAGAAAAGAAATAGCTTATGATGACCATCTATTTGAGTCTCTCAGGAGGATTCAAGTTCATCACAACCCCATCATGGTAGCTCCCAAAATGGTGGTTGAACACACCAGAACGGTAAACGTCGCGTTGGAAACGGAGGCCCAAGATTACACTAAGGACCCCAAGTATCACGGCAGGACGAAGCACATTGACTTGAGGATGAACTTCATCAAAGAGAACATAACAAATAATGAGGTGATATTCGAGTACATGCCCACTGGCCTTATGGTAGCAGATCCCTTGACGAAGTTGATTCCCAAAGATGCTTTTTGTATGCATGTTAGTTCGTTAGGGTTTCGTAGGGTTTGATGTACTTTCTTATTTTCTTATATATCACTCGTCATTTGGCTTGTATTAGATATATTCATTATTATTTCGAGACATTTATCATTTATGCGAGATTCATTTGTTCTCACTTATGATTGTGTTCTTTTAGCACATATGATAAATATTAGTAGTTCACACAGTTATTATGCATATTGGATATGCATACACTAAATATATGTCAACATGTTGATTGACTCACTCACACGAGCAATCACCCTTGGCGCTTTAAAATGCGAACAAGGTTGAGACAATTCATTTATTGGCGCTTCGAGTAGCGAGCTATTGATGCTTTAGATAGCAATAAATTGGCGCTTACTAGCGAGCAAAATGAAATATTACGTCGCTATTGAAATATTGATGAGGTTAGTTTAGATTAACCGAATATAGTATGCCCCACCATCTATATTAACTTGTGCTAATAGTCGGATATGAAGTTTCAGGTTTGACGCTTAGGATATCAAGCAATCTGAAAATTCGAGTTAGGCGCTTATGATCCGTACGGCATGACTATAGGACATATGCTCATATAAATGAGATTTGTCTATCGTGACATGATAACCGTACGCGAAATTTCAAATGTAGCGCTTTGATAAGCGAGCAATTTGAAATGTTCAAGTCAAGCATTCTAGGAGTGACTATACTAAGGTTCGCACAACAAGGCTATAGAACAGTATGTTGTGAGAGGATTACATGTGTTTAGCGAGCACGTAAAGGAGGTGAGAGAATGAATCTCTGTTTCCTCACTGTGTGAGTCCTGTAGGACAATATCCTCATTCCTACAACAATTACTCTGTGATCTTTCACTATACTGCAAAGACATGGATTAATGTTGCTACTTTGGTTTCGATTTCTAAGGTCAGGATTGATGAGACTATAAGGACCGATTCTAGGAAAGCAGGTGATTCATTTATGAGTAGTATTAGGGCAAAGAGAAGACAATTTGATTTCACCTCGTTCTACACTTATTATAGACAACTATAGCGCTTCGATAGCGATATAATAACAAGTGAGATACGAAATGGACTTTAGCCCAAAGATGGTTAAGAATGGCTCTTTGAGGGATTAGAGATACTTAACCTGGTGAAAATTCAAACGTGTCTGAGGTACTCTGAGTTGAGTTTATGGGTTGTAGCCTCTACGTGAACTAATTGATTTTGGCGTGAGGGCTCCTGCATTGTTTTCTTTAGAAGGGTTGATGCCTCTATGTTGGCCCTAACAGGTTTGATATAGAGCTCCCGCATTGCAGGTGAACTCAGCAGTCACACGGTTCGGCAACTAAAGGTCTACAGGTTTTGGTTTAACCTATTTTTGGCAGATATGAGGATTACGTTGTCCCTGTCATGGGCGAGTGGGAAATGTTAGATTTTGGGTATCCAAATGGACCCAAAATGGGGCGCCCATGGAGGGTCCGACTCATTTGGTTTATTTATCAGTTTGGCCAATTGACCAAGTCGATAAGCATTTTAATTTAAACGTTACGTGATTGGGAGTTTGAGAAAATGAAGGGAAGTGGTTCAACCACTTCAACCTTTAATGCCCACGTCTCCTCAATTCATCACGATGAATCAATTGACCAAAACCCAAAATAGAGAGATAGTATACTCCTATTATCAAAGAGTTCCCTCAACACAACATAGACCAAACCCTAGTTGTTACGCACCGTGGATTTAGGCTCCGTTCTCATATCGTAATTCAGAGACATCGTTGGATTACAGAGGATGTTTGATTACAGGAGTTTTCCGCACCAAAGACTTTCATGCTGCAAGAGGTATGTTTTTGGTTCTCCTATTATGTGTAAACAAGTAATAACATGCGAATATATATTCCTTCAATATGAAAATGGAGTATTATCCTCATAAGGTCCATACTTTAGTTCTTTGCATGTACACCCCAGTGGGTTCAACTCTTTTGAATGTTTCCACCTTGGTACTTGGTGTCTCAATAATAGTTATATGTTGTTTGATATGATAAGGCAACAACATTAAAGCACTGTCAAGGTAATAAACCCACTGAGGTTCCGACTTGCTTATCTCTACTGGGAGGGGTTGTATGGGTCGCTAGTCCTTCTAGGCCAGCACAACTCCTACTAGCGGCCATGGAAATGACTAAATTGCCCTCAACTTTATATGGATTTTCAAAGTGGTGTCGTTTTTCCTACCCGCTAGTAGGACCTACGGCTATCGTGCATTTGCTGCAGAACAAAGAGAGTATTAAGATGTTTGTTTATCATTGATATCACTCAACCTTATTTTTTTTGTTGCAAATGGTTTTAATTTCTATTGGTTGAGGCAATATATGGAGTCTGTTTTAGGCCTTTCATTTCATCCGGTTATTAGAATAATTTATGCCTAGTAGTTAAGATGAAATCTTTAATGTTCTATTTGTAGTAATATCAATCCATTGATATTTGTTTATTGATAGATTTTGTTGTTTACTTGACAGAAACAATCAAATACATTAATCTGGAATTTGGGTTTAGAATGAAATATTATCACTTAGTTCAATGGACTTCCGGTACTTCTTTTGATTTTTTCATGAAAGTGTTAGAGAGGACTTATGCTCCGCTTATTAGTAGATTTAAACTCAATCATGCTCCTGCTTATTTGTTGGACAACTATCCAATCTAGGATGGCTCTGGTTGAGTAACTGCAGGTTTCTAACAATAATCGAGAAACTTCATTTTAATCTAAGGATATTAGATGCAAGTGGTTGTACATCATTGAGACTGGTGAGAAATTTATCAAAGTTGAGAAGGATGATGAGATTAAATCTTTCAAATTATGTTAAATTGGTTGGAGTGTATGACTTGAAGGAACTCAATAAATTGCAAAATGTTTACATTACAGGCTGTATTTATTTGGAGATTAAAAACAAATTCTTTCAGGTTACTATCTCTCCCAACCTCTCTTTTATCTCTCTCTCAGTATCTTACTCACTCATATTTTAATTTCTATGTTACAACAATTTACTATGACTCTACAATCGTTTAGTTATGACTATGATCTAAGTCATCAACTCTCTGATCATTAAGTAATTACAGAAACGCTGTATTGAGAAACTTCAGATTTGCTAATTTTGTTATTTTTTGGGTATATTTGGAGATTAAAAACAAATTTTTGTCTTTTGAACAGAGATGCAATGGTTACTATCTCTCTGTTTAGTTGTTTACTCTGCCCTCTTCAACCTCTCTTTTTCGTTATCTCTCTCTGATAACTGAATCATCCTACAAAAGTATCTTACTCATAATCACTCCTAATTTTCCAAAGACTATTGATGAAGTTTATAAAGAGTGTAACTGTGTAACTGTAATCTCAATATTTCAATCAATTTTTGATTACTTCCACTATACCAAACCTCCCCAAAACTTATCTTATTCAATAGAACAGGTTGATACTTACGGTATATACATATATATTAATTGACTTATATGTATGTATGTGATCGAAATAGGTAAATTCATTTCACCCATTATTAGGTTTATATGATCTGAGAGAAAATAAGCTACAAACTTTATTACAATGATTGTAGAATGCGAAATCTTTATAGACCATATGTATATTGTGAGTTTGATACAAAATATATCACAATTTTGACTCTCATCGACCTTAGATAGCACGTCAATGGTGGCGCAACTACATAATCTGGATGTACTGACCTGTCTTATGATAACACGAGGTTGTATGTCATTAGACATCTTGTATGATAATGGCGAAAAACACCCTTAACGTTGGGTTAGCCTCACCCTATATGATTCACCAAATATAACTACTAAATGATGTATACAACACACTTTTCTATCATTGTTTAGGGAGAACTCTATTCCATTTATTACCTGTCTAAAATACTGTCTCTTATATCAAGGTGAAAGACAACTATGCCCAAGAAAGAATATCATTCGTGACCATAAATAAATAGACGAAGCGATCCATTAGAAGAGTCGACTGAACCCATAAAGTTTATTATCTTCTCCATGTTAAAAATCCACCAACAATGTTTTATCACAGCAACATCGATCATCAATTACGGTCCACTCTAAATTTTCATGGTTAATTTCTATGTTTCAACAATCTAGAAAACTCATCAAATTATCATTTCAATTTTTCTAGAATTTTGAAGGTTGTTGAAAAATTACTTAAACCAATGAAAACATAATAACCCTTAAAATCTCTTACCTCAAAAGAAAAAGCGGTACTTATTTACACTGGAACATCGGATGTAAAAAACCTTCATAAAAAAATGCAAGGAAACTTACCTTACTTCACACTGAATAGCAATTCTCAAAGTATCTAAATACTCACCAAAATACGCTCGATAATATAGAGAGAGAACTTATGTTTCTGGTATGATTTTCAATTCTAACTTAAGCGTTAATTTATAGGAAAATGTTAGAACGCCATAGGAGACTAAAATAATAAAATATAATATTTCTTTTCTTCATCTACGCACCAACCAAGACCAATTCAAAGCATGCCATCTTGGAAGAAAAAAATAGCAGCCCACATGTTTTAAAAACAAAAGTGGGTCCCACCTAATTTTAATAAAAATTATTTTATTTTCCGAAACTTCAATAATTCATTAACAAATAGCCCGTTTATCAGAAAAATACAAATTTTATGTCCATTCCACACGAAATTGAATTCTCTACAACTTTGTAGCTTTAAGTTTTTCCAAATTCCAGATAGAAAATATCAGAAACCCACAAACGGACGATTTTTAACATCTTTTAAAATTCATAACAAATCATACGTTTATTTTTAACAGTTCAAAATTTGTGGATATATACTTAACTTATATATGTGTAACATATCCAAAAATCACAACGATCCAACGGTCGGATTAAAATTATAACTCACGCAATAGAACTTTAAGAACACCGATTTGATCTTTTAATACCTCCAATCAGACAAAATAGTGATAAAACACATCAACATTAATTCTTTCATTTATAACCACATAAATAAATCCATCATTTATATCCGCATCAAATAAATATTTCCTTATCATATAAATCAATAAATAATTATTCACAAATAATATTACAGAATCACAATAATGACAACCAGACAGTTCCCAGGAAAGAGGGGGGCTTTTCGATAAGGATTACTCCTTATTGGCGCGCAATTAGGTGACCAAACCTCTCCTTAACAGAACTTTCTAGACATTGTCAATAATGTTATCTAATAATATTATTCAAATAATATGAATTATTGATATGATAATGGGAAATACTGTGCAGTGACAATTATTGAAACAACAATAATATAAAATATCAACGCAGCAATTATTGAATCAAGACTAAAAGACAAAATACACCCCAAACTTTACATCACTGTTGATTTTTACACCCTAAACTGAAAAAGGTGTCTAAGTACACCCCAAACTTTACTTTAGCAAAACAAAAGGCACACGTTTGTGACTTAACCGATCAAAAATGACCGGCTAAAACATACACGTGGATATGAAGGGTATTTAAGTCTTTTTAATATCTTCTTCCCCTGGCTAATTCCTCCCCTATTTCTGAATACCGCAGATATATGAGAGAATCAACCTCATTTTCCCAAAGTTCAATATTCACCTGCACTCTCTGGAGCAGTTCAAACTATATTATAAAAGATCTGGAATTCGATCGAGATTTGATCCCACCAAAGACACTTCAGAATAATACTACTACTACTACAAAACAAGCCCACGTAAACCTCAAGATCCTCTTTAATGGCGGTAGACATGGAAGATGAGGCGTTTACAGGGAGAAGAACATTGCCGAAAAAATTGAGGGAATCATCCAAAGCTTGTCGTTGATCAAAAAGTTGAAGTAAATTCACTTAATTCAAGTTTATCTTTTTCGTATTTTGTTTTAAAAAATTTGAAATTTGGTGTGTATAACTTAAAAGCAATTTTTTAGGTGAATTTTACTTATAGCTTTTTTGGGGTTCCTGGTCTTGTTGATTCTTTGAAAATAATCCTTTGGATTTGAGTTTTTAAGATTTTTTGTTTTATTTTGTAATGGTGGGTTTTAGAGTTTTGATTCTTTTGGTTTTTATGAACGATCTCGCTTCAATTTTACATGCATTTTGTTAGATTATACTATTTTTGTGTTTATTTGTATGTGATTTTGATGTTTACATGTTTTGCGTGTGGGTTTTGTTAGATTTTGAGGTTGATAATGAATTTGGGGTTCTATTAATTGAGCGAGTTAATGCGTCTTAACAATTGATTTTTATTTCCTTTTTGTAAATGCATTGATTAATTTGAGATTAGATTGGGTAGATAAGTTATTGGATTTTTCATCAATTTTTTCTGTTTTCGGTCCATAGATTCTTGCTCTATCTTATTGAAGTTAGAAAGTGTATTGAAATCCTTTATTTTTTTGGTCTTTATTTTGATTATTTTGTAGCTAGTGTGGGTTTTGGAATCCAAAGATTTTACCTTAAAATGTCGATTTCTGTGTATGTAAGGAGTTCTGAGGAGGGGTTTTTAGGATCATGGCACTCTGGAACAGTGATTGCTTGCAAAATCGGAATCAGATTGATTCAGTTCAAACCGCAGATATATGAGAGAACACGTTGCGATTTGAAGACATATTCAAAGTGTGGAGGATAATTGTTTTTGGACAAATTTCAAAGATTTCTTTGGTATGACCTTGAAACGAAATCGATCCGAAGATGTCGAGAATTGAGGTACCCTGAAATCTATCTCACAAATATTTGTTTTGGAAGCCTTGTTACATTTCGGTGGTGCGGTGATGATGATAGTAGTGCAGGTGAAGATGTCATTGTTTGCTTGGTTATAGAGGAGAGAGATAAAAGGGGAAGAGAATAAATGTAAAATACCAAACTTACCCCTCTGTAATAAGATTTACAGACTTAGCCGGTCATAAGTCATAAAAGTGTCTTTTGTTCAGTAAAAATGAAGTTTGGGGGTGTACTTAGACACCTTTTTCAGTTTGGGGTGCAAAAATCAACAGTGATGTAAAGTTTGGGGTGTATTTTGTCTTTTAGTCTTGAATCAATAAAATAAAATATTGAACAGTAATTACTAGTAACAATTATTGAGTAGTGCCTTCTTACGTAAGAATCAATAATTCAAAAATCATGCACTACCTTGTCTTCTTTGTGCGATAACAGCGTATTCTCGTATTTTAACCACCGAATTATTTCAACGAGTGTTAATCTGAACAACTACTACTGTAGTTATTTATAAAACTCAAACTTATCGTTTTCTTCATCCGCGGTTATTACATTATGGGGCCCACAATGGTTAAGGCTTGTGGTCGCATGCGAATATTCTCCAAAGCGGTAAGAATATTCCACGACCAAACGAATATTCTCAAACAAAAATGAGTATTTTATAACCAACTTTGCGTATTTTTGAAAAATTTCATATATTACCCTTAACTTTAATTTTTATCAATTTAACTATTTCTTGAATAATAATTATAAGATTAGGTTTGTAATATTCATGAACCTTGATCAAATTGCAAAAATAAAAGCGAGCGTGTAAAATCGAGTTTAAAATTTTACAAACCATATACGGATCACCCTTTATGCACAATTATTAATTAAGCGAAAAGATAAAGAATAAATCATACCCTTGAAGATCGAGCTTCCTCGGTGCAAGTTCACCTCGAATCCTTTTCGCGTTCAACTTGAATCCACGGGTTTGGTTCCTTCCTTTGATCGGCGTTAGCCACCCAAGTGTTTGGCCTCTGGGGTGATCCACGAGGAAGAAGAAAATTCGAAGAAGATGGGTGGTTGGCTAAACCCTAGTTTTTCTATCTCTATAGAAAAAGGCGTACTCTCCAACAATTGGAATTATTATGTATGTTGTTAAAATCAACAACCCATACACATAATAAGACTCCTCTTATTTATAGATGTGGGCAACCCACCTTAACAATTAAGGAATTGGGTTTTATTTAATTAATTAAATTCTTTTAATTAATTAAGCTCCCTAATCTTATTAGGGATAATTAATTAAACTCCTTTAACTAATTTTCCTTCCCCAATCGATTAGGAATAAATGAAGTACTTATATTAAATTAATTCCTAAACTCTTTTAGAAATTAAAATAATAATAATTGTAATAATATTAATAAGACTCCTCTTATTAATTTATATTTAATATTTCTAAAATATTAAATAATAAATATTAAGCTATTTAATTTATTCTATCACCATAGATTAAATTAAATATACATAACTATATTATTACGATTATGCCATTAACTTCTTAAATAATTATTCTTCCTTTTATGGTGTGACCCTTTAGGTTCTCCATATTAAGCAGGTTGTTGTGAATAAATCAATTAGAACAATTCTAATCTTATTTAAATAAATAAATTAAACAATTAATTTATTTAAATAAATAATATTTATTCTCTGATAGGGATAAGCCTCCTAGCGATCAGCGACTTTCCGGATAATATAGATTTCAACATTAATCATAAAAGAACCTTTGAGTAAATAGTTCTGCAATCAATTCAATCCTTCCACCATCTGATGTCCCGATTAAATATAAGGCATGGAATTCTTGTCGAAGTCTTATTTTATTTAATTATATGTATTTCGATCTCTTAAATGCCTGACTCAAATAATGCAAATTAGAAACTCCTTTCTAATTTCATTACATTATAACCCGAGGACTCTTTGGGTTGTCATTTATCGAATCACATAGGACATTTCTCTTCTTTTATTAGAAGTGGTAGATTCTTTATTGATCGTACATTATCTCCATATATACTGACTTATTATACCCAAGCATACCCTTTGATATACCTAAGGGTCTTAAGGAATAAGTCAAAGTATAACTCATCATACACGAGATCTTGATGATGATCTCGAGTCGAGGATCACTTGTCTTACTATCACTCTGAGAATTCCTATTGACGAGCGAATAAAACTCCATTAGGTATTCCTTAGCGAGCCACGTTCGATGAACTTATTCTCTAATAAGCACCTACATACTTGCTTTAGTGTCTCCACACAAATGATCGTGAGATCAATCATCCTCATCGATGAAGCAAAACAGCGTATGTACCAATCTATCAGGATTCACTAATCCCCGATTTAGTAATCCAATGATTGGGAACTATTTTAGTTTTAAGCTTTCTAAAATTTAGATCTCATTAGAATGATCATCATCATTATTCTAAAAGCATTGCTTAAAACTATGGGTTTATCACATATTATAAAAAAACGACATCATGTAGATAATTAAAGCCTTTAATAAATTAATACTTTTTATTAATAAATGAATAAGATTATTCTGAAAGTATATGCTTTATCATCAAACATGATTGGCTTGTGTGCATACTACTTTCAATCTCCCTTTTGCACTAAAGCCCGATCGTCGTGGTATCTTATACTCTTCTTCTCTACAAGTGGCGATTATCCTGTTTTGTTGGATAAGCTTTAGTTAATGGATATGTAATGTTGTTCTTGAGAGTCCACTATCTACATAGTGATTTCCCATCTTTGATGATTCTAATAATCAAATGAAAGTGCCCTGACACATGTTTAGATCGAAGATGAGACTTAGGAACTATTCTGGTTTACGTAATGAACTTTTAATCCAAACAATCAACTTGCGACTTCATTTATAGCTATATACTTTGTCTTTATCACTAAACCCGGCAACTCTTTCTTTGTTTGGAACCTTTCGATTCAACTGCACCTTTATTCGAGATAACGCTTTACCTTAAAGTGGATTTTACGTCGTCTTGAGTGCATACGAAAAACTTGAGTGCATTAAGCCCTCTGGTTTTAATTTAGACCCACCATGAATATGATCACATCCTTAGTCTTGGGTTAAGCACTTTAAGATGTTTTCAGCGACTTCATAGTGAACTTCTCCATAATATATGGTGATCGACATCGGGTCTCGTATATTTCATTGCATACATGATTGTCACTCATGCGATCTCTCTTTTTGAGAGTCTATGGGGACTATTAAGAGAGATACACTCCATAGCTCATCGACATGAGACATCTCTTGGAGTTTGCCATGCTAAGCGACTTTAGCATCAAATGAATATCGTTCCTTGGGTTAAGTCGAGCATCCTCTTTAATCTCTATCTATATAGATTTATATCCCCATTAATGATACTCTTCCCAAATCATTCATGGAGGAATGTTTGAACAACTTTATCTTTTGATGATTGTAGCATTGGTATGTCATTCCTTATCCGTAGTATATCAACATCAACATATAATACTAGAAATTTCACGGCGCTCCCATTTGACCCTTTTGTACACTTTAGAACTCTTACCTCATCAGTGTGTTCCTACGGATCATCATCTTCTCTGATGATGTGTACCTCATCATCATCATCCATGATGAATCCATACCTCCTAGGTATCTTGATGACTATTCGATTTACGATTGATTTGTGGTACAATAGGTATTACATCTATAGGTTCCTCTTATTTGACTTATAGTGTTTTGTGGTTCTTGAACTCTTGAGATCTATTATCCTCCACTAGCCCTTTCATGATAAACACCTTTATCTTAGAAGGCGCGTGTTTATGAACAAACACACCTTTTGCTAAGTAGGATTATAGAACATATACCTAACTTACTTTAGGATGTCCCACAAATCTGTACTTGTCGAATCTTGTCCCAAAGCTTATCCTTTGAAACCTTTTCACATAAGTTGGACAACCCCTTATCTTAACATACTTAAGATTAGGAATCCTCCACATCCATAACTTTTATGGAGTCTTGGGGCGGGATTTTGAGGTTACCTTTTTAAGTAGATGTCTGACCATTTCTAGGACATTATCCTGAAGGATCTTTGGAATGTCGGTAAAATCATTATGGACCGCACCATGTCCAATAAGTACGATTTTTCCTTTCGGATACATCAATCGATTATTACGTATCGGGATGTGTCCATTATGAAAACCATTTGAGATGATCTAGAAACTTATTGCACAAGTATTTATTCCTTGATCTAATCAAAGAATCTTAATACTTTGCCGATTTGTTTCATTTACGAATTCTTTGAACCTTTCAATAATTCACACTTGTATTTCGACAAATACACACATTCGACTCTTTGAATGATCATCTCCTTTTCTTATACTAATTTGTTCGATATGCAAAAATTATTTTCATGTAAGTCAGTATACAAAATTTATTAAGTAATATTCGATTCTATACTGAAACATTATTATTATAAATAGAACAACAATTGTTCTTAATTATAATACCAAAATTTTATTGTCCAATGATAAAATGGAAATAATATTTTTAACAAGAATTGGAATCTGATAACAACTTATTGACTTAATAGATTTGCCGTAGGCGTTGCTAAACTATAAGTTTCTATGGCTAATAATATGGCAACCTTTGCTTCATTTTTCCACACATAGGATTACTTATATTTGTTTAACTTTCTACTTACCTTGGTCCTTTCATAAATCTATATTTATGATAACGAAAAATCGGTATCAATACCCAGTAGAACCTTGACTTAAAAAAAATTTATTTCAATCATGAACAAAAGCGTATTATATCAAAACTTCACTAAAAGCTTCTTTGGTTAGCCTCTGCAAGATGCTTCTCATGATTTTCTTTCGATGTCGGGCTTATTGCGGTGGAAGCAAACTCCTTTCTTGTCC
>CM035160.1:37765320-37806737 GCA_020205615.1 Panax quinquefolius
TAGTAACTCGTTAATAGTAACTTAGATTAATAGTAACTTGAACATAAAAAAGTTTCAAATTTGATAAAAAGTTCATACCAATATTTCGGTATAATGATATTGAAAGAATAACATTTCTTAAACTTATAAACAATTTATTTTAATTGTTTACACTTTACTAAATAATGCATTTAATCATACTAAAATGCCAAACCAATAAGATTTCATCACCAATAATCAAAACCCTCATAAAAAATCTGCATATACCTCATATAGGATTCTCAAGCCATAAAATCATATTTTCAATTTTCTTACTTCACATAACATATTTAATTCATTTACTCATAACTAGTCTATTTTTATGAAAAATACCAAATCAGTACAAACAAATTTTCTTTTCTGGGATTTAGCAGAATATAGTTCTATATTGAACATATATTTTTCTCATAATTTTTAAAATTCATTTACTATTTTTCATATGGCCAAAACAACCGAATATTTAAACATTTATCATAAACTATACTTTTATCCAAAAATTCCAAAATTTACATAGTATACTTCTGTTATATACATGTACGCCCAATAAATATTTCACCAATTTTGGAGTTAACCACAAGGAGTTATAATGGTTTACTTTTAAAATAATATTTTCTCATAAAATTCATAACTCTTAATCTATACATCCAAAAATCGCCATTTTTGGACACAATCTAAAAAACTCATCAAATTATCATTTCAAATTTTTCCAGAATTTTTGAAGGTTGGAAAAATTACGAAACTGAAAAACATAATAACCCTTAAAATCCCTTACCTCAAAAGAGCAGTACTTCTGACTGGAACATCGGATGTAAAGCCGAAGGAAACTTGCACTGAATAACAATTCTCAAAGTATCTAAATACTCACCAAAATACGCTCGATAATATAGAGAGAGAAAACTTATGTTTCTGGTGTGATTTTCAATTCTAACTTAAGCGCCTATTTATATGAGACTAAAATAATAAAATATAATATTTCTTTTCTTCATCTATGCACCAATCAAGACCAATTCAAAGCATGCCATCTTGCAAGAAAAAAATAGCAGCCCACATGTTTTAAAAATAAAAGTGTGTCCCACCTAATTTTAATAAAAATTATTTTATTTTCTGAAACTTCAATAATTCATAAAAAAATAGCCCATTTATCAGAAAAATACAAATTTTATATCCATTCCACACGAAATCGAATTCTCTACAACTTTGTAGCTTTAAGTTTTTCCAAATTCCAGACAAAAAATATCCGAAACCCACAAACGGATGATTTTTAACACCTTTTAAATTTCATAACAAATCATACGTTAATTTTTAACGGTTCAAAATTTGTGGATATATACTCAACTTATATATGTGTAACATATCCAAAAATCACAACGATCCAACGGTCGGATTAAAATTATAACTCACGCAATAGAACTTTAAGAACACTGATTTGATCTTTTAATACCTCCAATCAGATAAAATACTGATAAAACACCTCAACATTAATTCCTTCATTTATAACCACATAAATAAATCCATCATTTATATCCGCATCAAATAAATATTTTCTTATCATATAAATCAATAAATAATTATTCACAAATAATATTACAGAATCACAATAATGACAACTAGGCAGTTCCCAGGAAAGAGGGGGCTTTCTGATAAGGATTTCTCCTTACTGGCACGCAATTAGGTGACCAAACCTCTCCTTGTCAGAACTTTCTAGACATTGTCAATAATGTTATCTAATAATATTATTCAAATAATATGAATTATTGATATGATAATGGGAAATACTGTGCAGTGACAATTATTGAAACAACAATAATATAAAATATCAACGCAGCAATTATTGAATCAATAAAATAAAATATTGAACAGTAATTACTATAACAATTATTGAGTAGTGTCTTCTTACGTAAGAATCAATAATTCAAAAATCTTCGTGTAATACCGTGTGTCTTCTTGTGTAACAACGCGTATTATCGTATTTTAACCACTGAATATTTCAACAATGTTAATCAGAACAACTATCTTGTTATTTATAAAAACTCAAACTTGTTGTTTTCTTCATCCCATGATTATTACATTATGGGGCCTGAATGGTATGGTCGCTACGATCGCGAATATTATTCCGAAGCGGTAAGAATATTCCACGACCAAACGAATATTCTCCGACAACAATGAGTATTTTATAACCACTTGCGTATTTTGAAAAATTTCATATATTACCGTTAACTTTAACTTTTTATCAATTTAACCATTTACTGAATAATAATTATAAGAAAAATTGAATACTTTTATTTCATAAAATTCGGGGTCTTATAATATAACTATAATATTTTATTGTACATGCATATGTTATATTGATTCGAAGTTATTTGTTATTCTGATTATTATTTTGTTTGTTTGTTTGAGGTAACAATGAGATTATAAGCTTGATTCAAGATCCATCTTGACCATCTCAAGTGCCAAATACTCAAACTGAAAACCTATCTCAAGTTATTGATGGTCAAGTGCTTAATTCTTCTGGTTCTGGTGATTCTCAACCAAAAAATGCTACTGAGGTTGAGGCTGAAGCTGAGCATGAAGAAAAAAAAGGGAAAAAAACATCAATAGTATGAGAGGAGTTTATTGTTGTGACATTATGAGATAGAACCAACCAAGAAGGCTAAGTGCAAACATCGCCATACAAAGCTTGGTCTTCATAATATTGGGTCAACCAGTCATTTGAATATGCACATGAACACTTGCTCTATTCGACTAGCTTCAATTTTTGGCTCTAGAACACATAAGCAACAAGTATTATCTTATCCTACTTTAGAAATGGAAGGTAAAACTAGAAACTTGAATTTATTCAAGTATGATAAAGAAAAGTAAGTAAGTTTTTTACTAAGATGATATGTGTGCATGAATACCCTTTTCGTATGATTGAGCATGAATTTTTCATACTATTTTTGAAAACTTTGAATCCAATATTTGATCTCATTTCTAGGGTGACAGTAAGGAATGACTGCATGCATCTTTATGGTTTAGAGAAGAAAAAAAATTTAGACTCTGTTTGTAGAATAAGTTTAACATCTGATTTGTGGACTTCTATTGGTTATATTTGCCTCACTTCTCATTTTTTGGATTCTGATTCGAACTTGCATAAAAGGGTTATCAATTTTTGTAGCTTGGCACCTGCACACATCGGTCTTATGATCTCTGATTCTATTGTGCATTGTCTAACTAAATGCGGAATTTAAAATAAAATGTCGACTATTACTCTTAGTAATGCATCTACAAATGATTTTGCTGTAAGACATCCTTAGGGATAATTTTACATTGAAAGGTGACCTTTATTTTAGTGGTAAAATATTTCATGTTAGATGTTGTCCCCAAATTCTTAATTTGATGGTGCAAGATGGTTTGGGAATTATCCAAAATGTTATTCAAAATATTCGTGAGATTGTTAAGTACTTGAAAGTGTTTCCATCTCGTCTTCATAAATTTGGTGAGATTGTGAAAAAATTTCAATTACCATATTCAAAAAGATTGATCTTAGATGTCCCCACTACGTGGAACTCCACATATGTCATGTTAAAGTCTACTTTGCAATTCAAGGATGTGTTCCCATTGTACAAAGAGAGAGACCTTCATTATAACTCTTTGCCAAGTAGGGAAGATTGGTACAGGGTTTAGAGGGTTACTAAATTTTTAAAAGTGTTTAATGAAGCAACAAATGTGTTTTCTGACTGTGAATATCCTACTTCCAATATGTTTTTACCTAAGATTTAGAAAATCAAGGAGCTGTTGAATATATGAAAGAAATCGCTTACAATATGAAAAAGAAGTTTGATAAATATTAGGGACAATGCAACTAACTGATTGTTATTGCATTTATCTTAGATCCAAGATATAAGGTGCAATTAGTTACATTTTGTTTCCCAAAGATGTATGTCAGTGAGTTTGAAGCAAAGAGGAACTTAGAACTTGTTCAAAATATTTTGTAATAATTGTTTGATGAAACTTCAAGTGCTAGAAATAGTGTTAAACCAGTGGTTTTTGTTGGTGGATCGAAGAGTAAGACTAAGAGTATAGTAGAGTTTGACATTTGAGCTCAAAACATGCATGAACATTGCATCCCCATGTTTGAAGTTTGATTTGAAAATTTACTTGGAAGAATGGAGATTGGTTTGTAATGTTGATGATAATTTTGATGTTTAAAATGGTAGAAGACAAACACTTTAAAATTCAAGATTTTGTCAAGGATAACAAGAGATATATTTTCCATACCTGTGAGTGTTGTAACCTTTGAATCAACATTTAGTGCTGAAGGAAAGGTTCTTGACCAGTTCAGACTTTGATTTTCACAAGTGATTAGTTACGGGCTAAGTATAGGATTAAGAAAAACATGTCTGTAAGTATTAATTTGTTTAGTTTCTTTCCCATAAATAAATACATATGCAAATAATATCATGGATTAATATTAATTATTTGACAATGTAGGCTGATGAAGATTCAATGCAGGAGGTGAGCTTGGAGACTAAAGTGTTGATACAATGAAGAAATTGATGGTGGAATGCACAATCCTAGTGGTAGTTGGATTGTTGATATTGTGATACATTGTTATTTACATTTCAGTTTTTAAATTATTAAGACTTTGGTACTTTGTTTATTATTGAACGATTGGACTTGGATTATTTGATTTTGGTTATTTGGTTTGAAATTTGGATTTCCTTTTGAGCATTTTGGAATTTGGTTTATGAAACTGTTCCAAACTACTAGCTTAAGTGCTTGAGTTTGGAATTTGGAGTTTTAAATATTTTGCTTGAAACCTTAAGTTGATATTTGATAATGCACAATGAGCAAGGAAACTTCAAACTAGCTTGGTGTAAAGTCTGAAAAAGATAAGTTTTCTTATATTTTTTATTTTAACATTTTTTTTACAAATTAAAAGATAAGTTTTCTAACTCTGTAGAATTGAACTTTGCAGTATTGAACTTTGAAGTTTGAACTTTGTAGAATAACAGTGTTAGTAGAATTGCAGTGAAGTATCATGGTTATTGTGTTACTGATTCTATAATTCTATTAGCATAAATGTAGTGATTCAATGATGTCCATACCATTTTACGAGTTGATTTTGTTTATAGTTTACAGTTGAATGAAATTTTAATCATTGGTTATTGTGTTACTACTTAATTAAGGAAACTTCAAACCAACTTGATGTAAAGTTTGAAAAAAGATAAGTTTCTTATCCTTTTTTTTTATTTTGACATTTTCTTTTGTTTTTATAAATTAAAAGATAAGTTTTCTAACCCATCCTTTATATTTTGTAGGATTGAAGATTGGACTTTGCCACTTTGGAGCATAGTTTCTGGAATTATGTTAGCAGAAATGCAGTGATTCAGTGAAGTCCATACTAGTTCATGAGTTGATTTTTTTAATAATTTATAGTTGAATGAAAAATTGATCATGATTTATGGTTGTAGTGTTGCTGATTCTGTTAAGTATTAGCAGAATTGTAGTGAAGTGTCATAGTTATGTTTCTGATTCTGTTAAGTGTTAGCAGAATTTCAATGAAGTATTATGGTTGTTGTGTTATTGATTATCTAATTTTGTTAGCAGAAATGCAGTGAGTTAATGAAGTTCATACTAGTTTCATGAGTGTATTTTGTTTAACAGTTTACAATTGAATGAAAAATTTATCATGGTTGTTGTATGCCGCTTAATTAAGGAAACTTCAAACTAGTTTGGAGTAAAGTCTGAAAAAAAGAGATAAGTTATCTTTTTTTTATTTTGACATTTTCTTTTATTTTTTATAAATTAAAAGATAAGTTTCTAACCAATCCTTTATATTTGCAGGATTGAAGGACTTTGCCACTTTGGAACATGATTTTTGTTTGCAGAAATGTAGTGATTAAGTGAAGTTCATACCAGTTCATGAGTTGATTTTGTTTAACAGTATACAGTTGAATGAAAAATTGATCATGGTTGCTGTGTTGATGCTTAATTAAGGAAACTTCAAACTAACTTGGTGTAAAGTTTAAAAATATAAGTTTTTTATCTTCTTTTTTTATTTTGACATTTTCTTTTATTTTTTACAAATTAAAAGGTAAGTTTTTTAACTCATCTTGTTTATTTGCAAGATTGAAGCTTGGACTTTTGCCACTTTAGAGCATGGTTTCTGTTAGCAGAACTGTAGTGAAGTCTATTATGTCCATACCAGTTCATGAGTTGATTTTGTTTAACAACTTATAATTAAACGAAAAACTGTAGTAGAATGTTGTGTTGGAAATTGCATGATTAAATTTGATGTTGGAATAAATAAATGTGCATGTATGCATACATTAACAAATGTGTAAAGTCTTTCTTAGAGCATGTGTACAAGGACTTAAATTAAAGATCAGAAATCATAAGTTGATATGAGCTAAACGATTATCATCTTGTAAAGTCCTTTTGTAAGACTCTGAATTTTATGAAATAAAAGTATTCAATTTTTCTTATAATTATTATTCTATTCAGTAAATGGTTAAATTGATATAAGGTCAAAGTTAAGGGTGATATGTAAAATTTTTACAAAGTAAGCAAGTTGTCATACAATATTCGTTGTGTCGGAGAATATTCGTTTGGTCGAAAAATATTCGTACGACGACTCAAATAATTGGTGGACCCCACAACAGAATAACTATCGGATATAGAAAGCGACATAAATAACTTTTTATAAAAATAACGGCAAAATTTTTACTATTAAACTGTTGAAATACTCAGTGATAAAAGTACAGTAATACACGTTGTTGCACTCTATCACACAGTATTTCACAGTATCTCTTATTATTGATGCTTACGTAAGAAGTCACTCAGTTTCATTCAATAATTACCACAGTAGTTGCTGCATAGTATCTCATATTATTGATTTCATTATTGTCACAGTATCATCTGCACAAATATTTTATATTATTAAATCAATAATTGAGATGACACAATTATTCATATTATTATTTATATTATTGACAATGTCTAGAAAATTCTGTCGAGAAAAAGGGTTAGGTTATTTAATTGCGCGCCAATAAAGATAAATCCTTATCGAAAAACCCTCACTTTCTTGGGAACGATCTGGTTGTCAATATTACGAGTTATAATATTAATGATGAATAATTGTTGAAAGATTAAAAATGCGTTATATATTTATTAGTGATAAGTGATGAGATTTAATTTAATAGTTAGTCGAGACTAATTAAATAGTTTGAACTAACTAAGAAAACAAAAGTGTGTATAAAACACAAAAAAATGAAATTAAAATTTGAATTTGAGTTCAGAGTTGAATTTGGAGACGTGGACGAGATATTTGAGTCCGGGACGATGAAAGTAGTCAAAATAGGCTATAAACACAAGATTTGTCAAGGTTGACTTTTTGGTCAAAAGTCAACAGTTGATTTTTTTCAGAAAAAATCAAACTTTGAAAATTCAATGATTAAATTGTTGATAAAAATATTTTTTTTGTGTTGGGAATATTAATGTTAGTGGAAATTGACATTTATTTCTATAATAATTGATTTTTGGATGTTAAATTGACCAATTGGGTAATTAATCGGATAAATAAGTAATTAATTGCTATTAGTTCACATGCAAGGAACTATTAGTTCACATGCAAGGAACTATTGATTCATATGCAAGTACTATTATGGGAGGTTATGCAAGATTGATAATACTTGAGGGACTAAATTAAAAATGGAGGCAAAAATAAAGGTACTAAAGTATAATTAACCTTGTAATTTACCACCTCTTCCTAGCCCAAAAATACTCTTCCAGCCATTCATTATTTCCTACCAATTTGAAGAGCAAAGTTATAATCACAAGTTATAGTGAGAGAAACTATAGAGAGAAAGAAGAAGAGTATTTTGCTACTTCACTATTGTAGTATCTAATCTCCTACTAAGGTAAGGGATATTATTGTTCGTATTTGTAAGGGATATTATTGTTCATATTTGTAACGGATATTATTTTTTGTATTCGTAAGGGATATTACTTTTTGTATTCGTAAGGGGTATTATTTCTTTCGTATTCATAAAAGATGTTATTTTCTTCATATTCATAAGGATTGTCATTCTATTCCTTATTAATCTGCGGGAGTAACCTGTCTACGCCCTTCGAATTCATTCTTTATTAATCTGCGAGAGTAACCTGTCTACGCATTTTACTGTATGCATGGTGAATGACCCTTCGTATTCATTCTTTATTAATATGCGGGAGTAACCTGTCTACGCGGATTACTGCATGCATGGTGAATGACCCTTCGTATTCATTATTTATTAATCTGCGGGAGTAACCTCTCTACGCGGATTACCGCATGCATGGTGAATAACCCTTCGTATTTATTCTTTATTAATCTGAGGGAATAACCTGTCTACACGGATTACCGCATGCATGGTGAATAACCCTTCGTATTCATTTTTATTAATCTGTGGGAGTAACCTTTCTACGTGAATTACCGCATGCATGGTGAATGACCCTTTGAATTCATTATTAATTAATTGCGGGAGTAACATGTCTACGCGGATTACCACATGCATGGTGAATAACCCTTCGTATTCATTCTTTATTAAATTGTGGAAATGATTTGTCTACGCGGATTACCGCATGGCGGATGAAAATCTATTTGCAGTTTCGTATATTCTTTTATACTCGTACGAGATATCATTTTTTTTGTACTCGTCAAGGAAAATCATTTTCTTTCGTATTCTCCATTTATGGGTACTACTCATACTGGAGTACTATTCATTCTGGTACTTTGCATGACGGGGTACTATTCACGACAAAATTAGTTTTTTTCTGTCCAAATTATATTTGATATATGATTCTTATTCTTAAATTTGAATCCACGTTTTGATCATTATGTTGACTATTTGGACATTCTTGAACTCTGGATAAAATGAATTATAAATATTTAATATTTATCTTTGATCTCACTTGATTGATTCGTTATATCATTGTTATAATCCTCAGACTTAAATTTGTGTTGGAAAGTTATCTTTGGCACGTAATGCAAAGATAAATTGTTGATCATTTGTTTTACAGTTGGACATCTTTGGCCCGTAGTGAAAAAATAGACAATTAATTTGTATGATCATGAACATTGATATTACAGTTGAATATCTTTGGCCCGTAGTGCAAAGATAGATAATTGATTGATATGATCATGACCATTGTTGTTACATTTGAATGTTTTTGGTGTAAGGTGTAAAGACGATATGATTATTGAGTGTTTTTAGCCTTTGTGGCAAGGACATTGAGTGAAAGTTCTATTAAGACTTTATGGTAAGGACAAACTATTGATTTACTTTATTATAAACATGAATTGTGAATTTAACTATAATCTTTGGTGGTTCAGGTGAAGACAGGTGATGAAAGTTCTCTTTATCTTGGGTACAACAAAGAACTGTTGATGGGTATTACATGGATGAAATATTAATAATGAACTTTTAATTTGCAGGAGATAGTAGACATTATGTTCTACTTGACTCTTCTAATGGATTGTTGTTTCCACTACAGTTGTTGATCTAAAACTTGTTGTCTATTGTATTCTATCGATTTTTCCCTATTGAGGACTAAAAATAATTTGTTCTACATTATCTTAGTCATAATATTCTTTACTAGGCTATTTGTGCTCACCCTTTTGCTGGACAATTCCTTTCTCATAATAAAAGTGTAGCTGGGTCGAGCGGGGATAACAAGGGAATAGAGTGATGGTCTGTGACTGTTGAAGTTTCTCAATATATTATAAAATAGCATGACAATATATAATTCTATTGAGGACTTAAAAATATGTGTGTCGTATTTTATACAACATTTAATAGTTAATTTTGGTGAACAACAATACGATGAAGAGAACCCGACTTTAAAAGCGTAAAAAATACACCCCATTAGAATGAGGAGGACATAAATATTCTCGTGTTCCTTTGAAGACTTGAAATAATTGTTGTATTTTATATGGCATCGTAATAATTTGGGTGTGTATATTGTCGTATTATATTCAGTACAATATTTGTATTGAAACTCACAGCTTATGTGTTGTCGTATTTTGCGATAGAGTAATAATTGTATAAATGAAGTTTGTATTTGAATTTATTAGTGTGTATTTGACGACCCAGAATGGGTTGTGCGGGCCTATTTTGGAGGTGTCACAGTTTGTATCAAAGCTTAGGGATATGATCTTTGGCAGAGATCTGAGGTTAAAACTAGGAGGAGATAGACGAGTAAAACTTTCTCTATTGTGTCCTACCTAAGATGAATCTTCTTACTTAATAAGTAGACAAATTATGATATGTCAATTAACCTTTGTTTTGAAGCTGTATTCTGGAATGATATTTGAAATTCAAGAGATGAGTAAAGGAGAAATCATTATACAGATGAACACCGAGAAAATAAAATCTGAAATGAAAGCAAGGTATTCTCACCTCTTCGAACTACCAGGTACAAAAATTTCGGGGACGAAATTTCATAAAGAGGGGAGATTATAAGACCCCGAATTTTATGAAATAAAAGTATTTAATTTTTCTTATAATTATTATTCTATTCAGTAAATGGTTAAATTGATAAAAGGTTAAAGTTAAGGGTGATATGTGAAAATTTTATAAAGTAAACAAGTTGTCATAAAATATTCGTTGTGTCGGGGAATATTCGTTTGGTCGGGGAATATTTTTACGACGACGAAATCATTGGTGGACCCCATAACAGAATAACAGTCAGATATAGAAAGTGACATAAATAACTTTTTATAAAGTAACGACAAAACTTTTACCGTTAAACTGTTGAAATACCCGGTGATAAAAGTACGATAATACGCGTTGTTGCACATTAGCACACGGTATTGCACATTATCTCTTATTATTGATGCATAAGTAAGAATTCACTCAGTTTCATTCAATAATTGTCACAGTAGTTGCTGCATAGTATCTTAAATTATTGATTCCATTATTGTCACAGTATCTTCTGCACAATATTTTATATTATTAAATCAATAATTGAGATGACACAGTTATTCATATTATTATTTTCATTATTAACAATATCTACAAAGTTCTGTCGAGGGAAAGGGTTAGGTTATTTAATTGCGCGCCAATAATGATAAATCCTTATCGGAAAGCCCCCTCTTTCCTGGGAACGATCTGGTTATCAATATTGCGAGTTATAATATTAATGATGAATAATTTTTGAAAGATTAAAAATGTGTTATATATATTTATTAGCGATAAGTGATGAGATTTAATTTAATAGTTAGTTAAGACTAATTAAATAGTTTGAACTAACTAAGAAAACAAAAGTGTGTATAAAACACAAAAAATGAAATTAAAATTAAAATTTGAGTTCAAAGTTGAATTTGGAGACGAGGACGAGATATTTTAGTCCGGGACGATAAAAGTAGTCAAAATAGACTATAAATACAAAATTTTTCGGCCTTGACTTTTTGGTCAAAAAGTCAACAGTTGACTTTTTCGGAAAAAGTAAAAATTAGAAAATTCAAAGATGAAATTGTTGATAAAAATATTTCCATTGTGTTGGGAATATTAATGTTAGTGGAAATCGATATTTATTTTTATAATAGTTGATTTTAGATGTTAAATTGACCAAACGCGTAATTAATCGGATAAATTAGCAATTAATTGATATTAGTTCACATGCAAGGAACTATTAGTTCACATGCAAGGAACTATTGATTCACATGCAAATACTATTAGGGGAGGTTATGCAAGATTGATAATAATACTTGATGGACTAAATTAAAAATGAAGGCAAAGATGAAGATACTAAAGTATAATTAACCATGTAATTTACCAACTCTTCCTAGCCAATAAATACTCCATCCATTCATTATTTCCTACCAATTTGAAGATCAAAGTTATACTCACAAGTTATAGTGAGAGAAACTATAGAGAGAAATAAGAAGAGTATTCTGCTACTTCACTATTGCAATATCCAATCTCCTACTAAGGTAAGGGATATTATTGTTCGTATTTGTAAGGGATATTATTGTTTATTTTTGTAAGGGATATTATTTTTCGTATTCATAAGGGATATTACTTTTCGTATTCGTAAGGGATATTATTTCTTTCTTATTCTTAAATGATGTTATTTTCTTCATATTCATAAGGATTGTCATTCTATTCCTTATTAATCTACGGGAGTAACTTGTCTACGCGGATTAACGCATACATGGTAAATTACTCTTCAGATTCATTCTTTATTAATCTGCGGGAGTAACCTGTCTATGCGGATTACCGCATGCATAGTGAATGACCCTTCGTATTCATTCTTTATTAATCTGCGGGAGTAACCTATCTACGCGGATTACCGCATGCATGGTGAATTGTAAGACCCTGAATTTTATGAAATAAAAGTATTCAATTTTTCTATTTAGTAAATGGTTAAATTGATAAAAAGTTAAAGTTAAGGGTGATATTTGAAAATTTTGTAAAGTAAGCAAGTTGTCATACAATATTCGTTTGGTCGGGAAATATCCGACAACGACACAATCATTAGTGGAACCCACAACGGAATAACTGTCGGATATAGAAATTGACAAAAAAATAACCTTTTTATAAAACTAATAACAAAGCTTTTACCGTTAAAATACCGGTGATAAAAGAACAGTAATACACGTGGTTGCACAGTAGCACACGGTATTGTACAATATCTCTTATTATTGATGCTTATATAAGAAGTCACTTAGTTTTATTCAATAATTGCTACAATAGTTTCTGCATAATATCTCATATTATTGATTCAATTATTGTCACAGTATCATCTGCACAATATTTTATATTAATAAATCAATAATTGAGACAACACATTTATTCATATTATTATTTGTATTATTGATAATGTCTAGAAAGTTCTGTCGAGGAAAGGGGTTAGGTTATTTAATTGTGCGCCAATAAGGAGAAATCTTTATCAGAAAGCCTCCTCTTTCTTGGGAACGATCTAGTTGTCAATATTGTGAGTTATAATATTAATGATGAATAATTGTTAAAAGATTAAAAATGTGTTTATTTAAGATAAGTGGATTTTGGTAAATATTTATTCAATTTTTGATATAAATAGAGGGGTTTGTTATGAGGCGTTTGTTGTAAGTTTGACTTATTATTCTATGGGGAGATATACTAATTATATGGACCGTCGGTTGTGGTTTTAATAGTAAATCAATTTGGACCATCGGTTGTCATTTTAATAGTAAATTAATCTGGACCGTGGGTTGTGGTTTTAATATTAAATCAATATGGACCGTCGGTTGTGGTTTTAATAGTAAATCAATATGGACCGTCCGTGAATCAGTTACTATTTAGTCCATTCTCCTATAAATAGAAGCTTATTTCTTCTTTCATTCTCACCAATTCACTAAGACTCACGAGAGAAGTTATAAAGAGAGAAACTATAGAGAGAAAGAAGAAGAGTATTTTGCTACTTTACTATTGCAGTATCCAATCTTCTACTAAGGTAAGGGGTATTATTTTTGTATTCATAAGAAATAATTTTTTCGTTCAATACTTGTAAGGGATATTATCTTCGTATTTATTCTTTAATCTGTGGGAATAACCTGTCCACGCGGATTACCGCATGACAGGTGAAAATCCATTTGCAGTTTCGTATATTATTTCTTTTCATATTCCTAAATCTAAACTTACTACGGTAAGTATTGCTTCTATAATCCCTGAAATTAGTAGAATATCCTTGAGTTTTGCGCTTTATCTAGTATCGTTTCATTGGAATATTGGTCTGAACTTTTTTATTAAATTTCAATATTTTCTTTTGGGGTACTATTCACTCGGGTACCATTCACTCGAGATACTATTCATGGGGTACCATTCACTTGAGATACTATTCACGGGGTACTATTTACTCGGGATACTATTCACGGGGTACCATTCACTTGAGATACTATTCACGGGGTACTATTCATTTAGTACTATTCACCCGGGATACTATTCATGACAAAAATTGATTTCTTTTCTAACCAAATTATCTTTGATATATAAATCTTATTCTTAAATTTGAATCCACGTTTTGATCATCATGTTAACCATTTGGATATTCTTGAACTCTAGATAAATTGAATTATAAATCTCTAATATTTATCCTTGATCTCACTTGATTGATTCTTTATATCATTGTCATCATTCTCATGCTTATGTTATGGTAAAAGTCATCTTTGGCCCGTAGGGCATAGATGGACTATTGATTGGTATAATTATGACCAGGAATTGTATAATGGTATAATCATGACCTATGATGTTATATATAAATTATGTGGTAAAAGTCCTATTTGGCCAATAGTTAGACCTAACAAATGGACGGGCCGGGTCGGGCCGAGAGCGGGCCAATGTAACGCCCCCAAAATAGGTATACATAAATACATGGTACAAAAATCAAATACAACTTTATTATACAATAGTCGTGTAAAATACGACAAAACATAATCTAAGAGTTTTAATAAGAATATTGTCATCTATACAATATCCACACTCAATGGAGTCCTCATTACATTTATTATAACACTATTTAACAGAATAGTGAGGAATACTAATGCTATCATCCGGACCGTCACTCCGCTCCCGACTAGTCCCCGATTACGCCTCTCATTTCACGAGAGAACGGTGAAAAGAAAGGGTGAGCTCAATTAGCCCAATAAGAAATATTATGACTAAGATAATGCAGAATAAATTATCATTAGCCTTTAACAGTGTTAAACTGATAAAATATAATAAACATCAAGTTTAACTGCAGCGGAACAAGCAATCCATTAAAAGAGTCAAGTAGAGAATAAAATCTACTATCTTCTATGATTTAAAAGATTTTTCATCATTTTTATCGGTGAGGCTCAGCTTAATAAATAAATCACATCATCCCTGCACTACGGCCAAGAATATTCATTAGTATCACAACCACAAATTATCCATGCACTACGGGCCAAGGATATTCATGTATTCATCAATGGTCATGATCATGCCAACAACTGTCCATCAATGCACTACGGCCAATGAGGACTTTTACCACATCATTTGTAACATTACGGTCATTGTGAGACCCCAGATTTTATGAATAAAGATTTAGTTTTCTCGAAATATTTTTTTGAATATTATGGTGTGGATTTGATATAATGTTATAGTTGTGGGTAATATTTATAAATTTTGCAAAGTAAGCAAGTTGTTATAAAATATTCGTTTGGTCGGGGAATATTCTTTTTGTCGGGGAATATTCGTATGATGACACAATCATTGGTGGACCCCAGAACAGAATTATTGTCGAAGTTAGAAAATGATAAAATTATCTTTTTATAAAAAAAATAACGGCGGAAGTTTTACCGTTAATAGTTGAAATACCTGGTAATAAAGGTACAATATTACGCGTGGTTGCATAGTAGCACACGGTATTGATTATTGATGCTTACGTGAGAAGTCACTCAGTTATACTCAATTATTGTACTACGATGAATTGCTACATCATATCTCTTATATTATTGATTCAATTATTGTCACAAAGATTATCATCACAGATAATATGTTATATTATTAAATCAATAATTGAGAAGACAAGTTATAATATTAATGATGAATAATTGTTGAAAGATTAAATATGTGTTGATTAAAATAAAATGATTTGTGGTAATATTTATTCAATCCTCGATGTATATAAAAAAGTCTATTATGAGGGCGTTTGTGGTAAGTTTGGTTATTCTATGGGGACCCATATATCATCATCTAAGATTCTCTTTCGCCAATAGTAATTACCTTTACCGAGACGTCAAACCACTTGCGCTTCATATTACAAAGGCCGAACCAATCGTCGTTTCACATTACAGGCGTCGAACCAATTGTCGTTTCACATTATAGGTGTCGAACCACTTGTTGTTTCACATTACAGACGTCAAACCACTTTTCTTTTCACATCTCCAGTCGTCAAGCCGATTGCCTTTTCACATTGCAAGGGCTAAGCTAGAAATATTCTATAAATAGAGGTCTAGTTCTTCATTATTTTTCATGAATTCATTCAAGCTATAGAGAGAGAAAGTATAGAGAGAATAAGAGAGAAAGAAGAAGAGTATTCTGTTACTACACTACTGTAGTATTCAATCTCCTACTAAAGTAAGGGGTATTATTTCTTTTGTATTCATGAAGAGAACTTATGTTATTCCATTATTTATTATTACATTGGAATAACTTTTGTATACGCGGACTACCCTATACTTGGTGAAATTCTTCTGTTATTCCATTCTTTATTATTATGTTGGAATAACCTGTCTATGCGAAGTACTGCATACATGGTGAAATTCTTCTATTATTCCATTCTTTATCATTTTGTTGGAACATCCTCATACGTGCTTTCGCACGACCGGGTTCCATTATTTATTATTCTATTGGAATAACATTATTTATTATTATTTATTATTCTATTGGAATAACTTTCTGCGTATTTCATCACATGCTTGGTGAATTCTTTTGTTATTCCATTCGTTATTATACTCAGTTGATTAAAACTTTGACTTCTATACTCCATGAAATTAGTGGAATATCCTTGATATTTGCGCTTCATCCAGTATCTTTTCATGGAAATATTCTTCTGAGCATTCTTGAATTTTACACCACAAAGAAGTATCATGTTGACAATTTGGACGTTATTGGTTCCTGGATAAATTAATTCTTGAACTTGTTTTATTGAATTCCTATATCATTTTCATTATCCTCATGTTTATATTACATTGAAAGTCATCTCGTGGCACAGAGTGCATAGATGGACTTGATATGATTACACCGTGGATCATTCTTGTATAATCATGGCCAATAATGTTACAAATGATGTGGTAAAAATCCTCATTGGCTCGTAGTGCGTTGATGGACGATTGTTGGCATGATCATGACCATTGATGAAAACACAAATATCTTTGGCTCGTAGTGCATGAATAATTTGTGGTTGTGATACTAATGAATATCCTTGGCCGTAGTGCAGGGATGATGCGGATTATTTATTAAGCTGAGTCTCAGCGATAAAAGTATTGAAAAACCTTTTAAATCATAGAAGATAGTAGATTTTATTCTCTAGTTGACTCTTCTAATGGATTGCTTGTTCCACTGCAGTTAAACTTGATGTTTGTTATATTGTATCAGTTTAATACTGTTGAAGGCTAACAATAATTTATTATGCATTATCTTAGTCATAATATTTCTTACTGGGCTAGTTGAGCTCATCCTTTTGCTTTCATTGTTCTCTTCAGGAAATGAGAACGTAGCAGGGAATAGTCGAGTACGAGAGTAACTGGTCCGATGATAGCATTAGTAGTCCTCACTATTCTATGAAATAGTGTGATAATAAATGTATTGAGGACTTATTTTGAGTTTGAATACTGTCTAGAAGACAATATTTGTATTAAAACTCACAGCTTATGTTGTATATTTAAGATTGTATTTGTATTCTGTACCATGTATTTGGCGACTCAGAATAGGTGATGTATACCTATTTTGGGGGCGTCATAGTTGGTATCAAAGCTTAGGGATGTTAGGTTTGTAATATTCATGAACGCAATCAAATTTCACAAAATTAGCGGAAACGTGGAAAAATCAGAGTTTTAAAATTTTACAAACCATATACCCGGATCACCCTTTATGCATAATTATTAATTAAACGAAAAGATATGAAGAAAAAGAATCATACCCTTGAATATTCGAGCTTCCTCAGGTACAAGTTCACCTCCAATCCTTTCGCGTTCAACTTGAATCCACCGGGTTTGGTTCCTTCCTTTAATCAACGTTAGCCACTCAAGTGTTTGGCCTCTAGAGGCGATCCACCAAGAAAGAAGAAGTATTCAAGAAGAAAGGTATTTGGCAAAACCCTAGTTTTTCTATCTCTATAGAAAAGGGTGTACTCTCCAACTATTAGAATTATGTATATATTATGATATCTGATATAAGACTCACCTTATAAAGATATTAGGTAACCATATTTAATTAAAAATAAGGTATTATTTATTTAATTAAACTATTTTAATTAAATGGACTCCTAATCTTATTAGGGATAATTAATTAAACTCCTTTAACTAATTTTCCTCCTAATCATATTAGGAATAAATGAGAGTACTTTTATTAATTAATTCCCAAACTCCTTTAGGAATTAAATAATAATAATAGTAATAATAATAATAAGACTCTCTTATTAATTTATATTTAATATTTCTAAAATATTAAATAATAAATATTTAGTTATTTAATTTATTCTATCACCATAGATTAAATTAAATATACTTAACTTATTATTACGATTATACCATTAACTTCTTAAATAATTATTCTTCCTTTTATGGTGTGACCCTTTAGGTTCTCCATATTAAACCGGCTGTGAATAAATCAATTAGAACAATTCTAATTTTATTTAAATAAATAAATTAAACTATTAATTTATTTAAATAAATAATATTTATTATACAATAGGGATAAGCCTCCCTAGCGATCAACGACTTTCCGGATAATATAGATTTCAACATTAAACATAAAAGAACCTTTGAGTAAATAGTTACTTGAAATGCAATACAATCCTTCCACCATACAATGTCCCAATTAATTATAAGACATGGAATTATCACAAGTCTTAATTTATTTAATTATATGTATTTCGACTCTTAAATGCACAACACCAAATAATGCAAATTAAAACTCCTTTCTAATTTCATTTTGCCTTGGCCAAGGACTCACCGGTTGTCATTTATCGAATCACATAGACATTTCTCTTCTTTTACTAGAAGCGGTAGATTCTTTATTGATCATACATTATCTCCATGTACGACTTATTATACCCAAGCATACCCTTTGATATACCCTAAGGGTCTTAAGGACTAAGTCAAAGTATAACTTATCATACATAAGATATTATGATGATCTCAAGTCCAAGGATCACTTGTACTACTATCACTACAGGAATTCCTATTGACAGACATGTAAAACTCCATTAGGTATTCCTTAGCGAGTCACGTTCAGTGAACTTATTCTCTAATAAGCACCTACATATTTGCTTTAGTGTCTCCACACAAATGATCATGAGATTAATCATCCTCATTCAATGAGCAAGCAACATATGTACCAATCTATCCGGATTCACTAACCCCCAATTTAGTAATCCAACGATTGGGAACTATTTTAGTTTTAAGCTTTCTTAGAATTTAGATCTCATTAGAATGATCATCATCATTATTCTAAAAGCATTGCTTAAAACTATGGGTTTATCACATATTATAAAACAACATCATGTAGATAATTAAAAGCCTTTAATAAATTAATACTTTTTATTAATAAATGAATAAGATTGTTACAAAGTATATGCTTTATCATCAAAAATGATTGGCTTGCGTGCATACTACTTTCAAGGAATATGATCCCTGGCTGAGATGTGAAACAAGAACTAGGAGGGGAGAGACGGGGAATTCCTTCGCTAGTATGACCTACCTAAGATTATTTGGTATTTAATTGGTCGGTCAGAGTATAGGGATAATATGTGATATGTTAATTAACCCTTATTTTGTGGCAGTATTTGAAAATGACATCCGAGAATGTTGAGAACATCAATGGAGCACAGGAGACCGTTGAGTCTCTACAGATCAATGATCAGGATAATGTGCATCGGGAAGGTGACAATCCTCAGGCAAACAATAACACTGACCAGATGATGAACGATGGAATGTTCAGAGGCTTTATGCAATTCATGCAACATCAGGTAAGAGAGACTCCTGTTCAAAATATAGGTGGAAATAATGGCAACCCACGGTTGGTCACCACTAAGCAGTTCAAGGAGCTGGGACCACCGGAGTTTTTAAGAAAGCCAGAACCACTTAAGGCAGAGACGTGGTTAAAGTAGATCACCAAGATATTTGATGTCTTGGGATGCTCCGAGGAGCAAAAGGTTCCCTTTGCCACCTTTATGTTGCGTGAAGAGGCGGATCACCGGTGGAATCAGAAAAAACCATACCGACTGGCCTCAAAGATGTCTTGGGAGAAGTTCAAGAATTATTCAACGACAAGTACTTTCCATGAAGTATTCGTCACATGAAGGAGGTGGAGTTCATCAAGTGGAGCAAAAACAATATGACCGTGTCACAAGATCTGAGGCTAAGTTTGCCGAGTTGTCTTGGTTTGCATCCCATTTGGTCGATAATAAGGAGCGAATGACGCGAATGTTTTTAAGAGGTTTGAAACCCAATATATCGAATACCTCATTTCTCACAAACTTTGTTTATATTCGGATGTTGTGAATAGGGATCGCTTATTGGAGCGCGATAATGAATCAAAGACAACCAAAAGCAACAACCAACAACATGATAATAATCGTCTGCGGTGGCAACGGTCATCGAAACAATGATAACCATCATGGGGAAATTATCATGCCATGAATGGTAACCATTTCGGTGGTAATCATGGCCAAGATAATAGAAGTGGAAATTCAAGAAGAGAAGGTTCAATAATGATGGAAAGACAGCAGCACCAACACCCGTTCAAAGGAAGAAGAACTACCACCGGTCGTATGTTTCAAATGCGGACAGGAGGAACACATCCTTCCAAACTGTACGCAGTAATCCAAAGAGTGTTTTAATTGCGGAAGAGAAGCTCGATTTTGTCGTATGGTGAAGTCAAGTCCAAATTTGGGATAGTGATGCCAAAGGATGTCCCGAGACGCCAAAAGCCGTAGTTTAAGAGAGAGCATTTTTTTGATGAGGAACCTGAATAAAATTATCACGGGTAAGTTAATCATAAACTCTTGCGAAGTCTATACCGTGTTAGATACCGGTTCTACTCACTCTTTTATTTCACCTAGTTGTGTTTAATGTTTAAATTTGACTCCGGAGAAATTAGACTTTGACTTATCTGTTGAAACTCCGTTGGGGGAAACCTTTATTACATCCACGGTTTATAAGTCTTGTTTGATTCAAATCGGCAACCGCACGTTACCTGTCGATCTTATCTCTTTGAAAATACTTGCATTCGAGGTGATTTTAGGGATTGATTGGTTAACCATTCATCATGCTAAAATTATTTGTTTTAAATAAGGTTGTTAGCTTTCATGTTCCTAACCAACCTATTATGCGAATTCAAGCAACCAAACCATTAAAGTCAATCACTGTCATCTCAAGCCATAAAGCTATTCGTTTATTGAAAAAAGGATGTCAAGCTTTGTTAGCTCATGTCACAGATTTAAACAAAAATACGTCAGTCTTGAATGATATTTCTATTGTTAATAAATTTCCTAACGTATTCCCTGAAGAACTTCCTGGCCTACCCCCGGAGCGTGAAATTGAGTTTTTTTTGACCTTGAACCTGGTACAAAACCCATTTCCAAAGCCCCATATCGAATGGCTCCTATTGAACTTCAAGAGTTAAAAAACCAACTACAGGAATTGTTAGACATCGGTTTCATTCATCCTAGTACGTCTCCTTGGGGTGCTCCTGTTCTATTCGTGAAGAAGAAAGATGGAAGTATGCGACTTTGTATTGATTATCGGGAGTTAAATCATGTCACCATCAAGAATAGGTATCCGTTACCTCGCATTGATGACCTGTTCGACCAGTTTCAAGGAGCACAATTCTTTTCAAAGATTAATCTTCGTTTGGGATATCATCAGCTGAAGATTAAAACTGAGGATGTTCCGAAGACTGCCTTCAGAACTCGGTACGTGTATTATGAATTTTTAGTCATGTCTTTTGGATTGACTAATGCTCTTGCTGCTTTCATGGATATGATGAATCGAGTATTCAAGGAATATTTGGATCAGTTCGTTGTTGTCTTTGTTGATGACATCCTCATCTATTCCAAAAGTCGTGAAGATCATGAGCACCATTTGAAGCTGATACTTGAAAGGCTTCGTGAAAACAAGCTATATGCCAAGCTGAAGAAATACGAGTTCTGGCTTGAGGAAGTAGCATTCCTTGGGCACGTGGTGTCAAAATATGGAGTATCTGTTGACCCAAAGAAAGATTGAAGCAATCAAAGTAGGAGCAACCTAAATCGATGACCAAAATATGTAGCTTTTTCGAACTTAGTCGGTTATTATCGGAGATTCGTAGAAGGGTTTTCTCGAATCGCCACTCCATTAACTCAAATGACTCGAAAATATACAAAATTCGGTTGGACCAGGGAATGTGAGAAGAGTTTTCAAGAACTCAAGAGGAGACTCATTTCGCACTGCTTACGGCAATACCATCCGGATCGGAAGGATTTGTCATCTTGATGATGCTTGAGCAAGGGTTTAGGATGTGTTCTCATGCAACACGAAAAAGTCATAGCCTATGCCTCACGACAACTCAAAGAATATGAGAGAAATTATCCCACTCATGATCTAGAGTTGGCAGCTATCATTTTCGCACTTAAAATCTGGAGGCATTACCTGTATGTGGAGAAGGTGGAGATCTTTACGGATCATAAAAGCCTTAAATATTTCTTCACCCAAAAGGAACTCAATATGCGGCAAGGACGTTGGCTTGAACTGTTGAAAGATTATGATCATACCATTCAATACCATCCTGGAAAAGCGAATGTGGTAGCTGACGCATTGAGTAGAAGATCATATGCGGGTACGAGTGCGATATTGTCAATGCAAAGGCCCATTTTGTATGACTTGCAAAGGATGAAAATAGAGATAAAGACTCCAGGGACCCACGTGATGATGGAAAATATACGAGTAGAATCGACTTTAATCGATAAAGTTAAAGCCGCTCAAGCTACACACCTGGAGCTGATGAATGTGAAGAAGAAGGTTCAAGAGGGCGTTACTCTAGAAGCAAGAATTGACGAAGAGAGGAAATCTCAACCCTCGATTTAATTGGCCCATTTGAAATCCTCGAGGAAGTAGGAACTGTGGCCTATAGACTCGTTTTACCGCCAAGTATGTTGCGTGTTCAGAACATTTTTTTTACGTATCGATGTTACGTAAATATGTGGACGACCCGAACCACATTATTAAATTAGAACTAAACGATATAGCAGAAGATTTAACGTATGAGGAGATACGTGTTAAAATCTTGGATAAGAAGGATCGTATTCAACACTCAAAGGTTATACCTCAAGAATTAGAATCTAAAATGAAGTCAAGGTATCCTCACCTCTTCGATATACCAGGTATGTACGCAAATTTCGAGGGTAAAATTTCATAAGGAGGGGAGATTGTGAGACCCCAGATTTTATGAATAAAGATTTAATTTTCTCGAAATATTTTTTTGAATATTATGCTGTGGATTTGATATAATGTTATAGTTTTGAGTAATATTTATAAATTTTGCAAAGTAAGCAAGTTGTTATAAAATATTCGTTTAGTCGGGAAATATTCTTTTTGTCGGGGAATATTCGTACAATGACACAATCATTGGTGGACCCCATAACAAAATTATTGTCGGAGTTAGAAATCGACAAAATTATCTTTTTATAAAAAAAATAACGGCGGAAGTTTTACCGTTAACTGTTGAAATACCCGGTAATAAAGGTACAGTATTACGTGTGGTTGCATAGTAGCACACGGTATTGATTATTGATGCTTACGTGAGAAGTCACTCAGTTATACTCAATTATTGCTACAGTAATTGTTACATCATATCTCTTATATTATTGATTCAATTATTGTCACAGTTTTATTTGTTTAATATGTTATATTATTAAATCAATAGTTGAGACGACAAGTTATAATATTAATGATGAATAATTGTTGAAAGATTAAATATGTGTTGATTAAAAATAAAATAATTTGTGGTAATATTTATTCAATCCTTGATGTATATAAGAAGTCTATTATGAGACGTTTGTGGTAAGTTTGGTTATTCTATGGGGCCCGTATGTCATCATCTAAGAGTCTCTTTCGCCATAGTAATTACCTTTACCGGACGTCAAACCACTTGCTTGCTTCATATTACGGCGTCGAACCAATTGTCGTTTCACATTACAAAGCGTCGAACCAATTGTCGTTTCATATTACAAAGGCCGAACCACTTGTTGTTTCACATTACAAAGGCCAAACCACTTGGTGTTTCACATTACGAGCGTTAAACCACTTTTCTTTTCACATCACCATTAAATCAGTCACGCTTGCCTTTTCACATTCAAAGGGTTAAGCTAGAAATCTTCTATAAATAGAGGTCTAGTTCTTCATTATTTTCACAAATTCATTCAAGCTATAGAGAGAAAAGTATAGAGAGAATAAGAGAGAAAGAAGAAGAGTATTCATTCTTACTATACTTCATCTTACAGATTCAATCTCCTACTAAAGTAAGGGGTATTATTTCTTTTGTATTCATGAAGAGAACTTATGTTATTCCATTCTTTATTATTCTATTGGAATAACTTTTGTATATCTGCCGGACTACCCTATACTTGGTGAAATTCTTACATTATTCCATTCCATTCTTTATTATTATGTTGGAATAACTTTTGTCTATACGGCAATCTTTATATATATGGTGAAATTCTTCTATTATTCCATTCTTTATCATTCTGTTGGAACATCTTATGCATGCTTTATTGGTGACTGGTTCCATTATTTATTATTCTGTTGGAACAACACATGCATCGTTCATTATTTATTTACGTACGACCGTTCCATTATTTATTATTCTGTGGAATAACTCATGCATCTGCGGCGTCTATCGCATGCTTGGTGAATTCTTTTGTTATTCCATTCGTTATTATACTCAGTTGGTTAAAGCTTTGACTTCTATACTCCATGAAATTAGTGGAATATCCTTGATATTTGCGCTTCATCCAATATCTTTTCATGGAAATATTCTTCTGAGCATTCTTGAATTTTACACCACAAAGAAGTATCATGTTGACAATTTGGACGTTATTGGTTCCTAGATAAATTAATTCTTGAACTTGCTTTTATTGAATTCCTATATCATTTTCATCATCCTCATGTTTATATTCTGTTGAAAGTCATCTGTGGCCTGTGGTGCATAGATGGACTTGGTATGATTATGATCAGGGATCATTCGGTATAATCATGACCGTAATGTTACAAATGATGTGGTAAAAGTCATCATTGGCTCGTAGTGCGTTGATGGACAGTTGTTGGCATGATCATGACCATTGATGAAAACACGAATATCCTTGGCCCGTAGTACATGGATAATTTGTGGTTGTGATATTAATGAATATCCTTGGCCGTAGTGCAGGGATGGTATAGATTATTTATTTAGCTGAGTCTCAGCGATAAAAGTATTGAAAAACCTTTTAAATCATAGAAGATAGTATATTTTATTCTCTACTTGACTCTTCTAATGGATTACTTGTTCCACTACAGTTAAACTTGATGTTTGTTATATTGTATCAGTTTAATACTGTTGAAGGCTAATGATAATTTATTCTGCATTATCTTAGTCATAATATTTCTTACTGGGCTAGTTGAGCTCACCCTTTTGCTTTCATTGTTCTCTTCAAGAAATGAAAATGTAGCAGGGACTAGTCGGGGTACAGAGTGACGGTCCAGATGATAGCATTAGTAGTCCTCACTATTCTCTAAAATAGTGTGATAATAAATGTATTGAGGACTTATTTTGAGTTTGAATACTATCTAGAAGACAATATTTGTATTAAAACTCACAGCTTATGTTGTATATTTAAGATTGTATTTGTATTTTGTACCATGTATTTGGCGACTCAGAATAGGTGATGTATACCTATTTTGGGGGCATCACAGTCATGATTATACCGAATAATCCATGGTACTAATCATACCAAGTCCATCTATGCACTACAGGCCACAGATGACTTTCAACATATTATAAACATGAGGATGATGACAATGATATAAGAATTCAATAAAACAAGTTCAAGGATAAATTTGTAAAGATTTATAATTTAATTTATCCAGAAATAAATAACGTCCAAATTGTCAACATGATACTGCTTTGTTGAGTAAAATTCAAGAATGCTCAGAAGAATATTTTCATGAAAATATACTAGATGAATCGCAAATATCAAGGATATTCCATTAATTTCATAAAGTATAGAAGCCAAAACTTTAATCAACTGAGTATAATAGAATATATGAAACCACAAATGGATTTTTGCCGCCATGCGGTAATCAACGTAGACATATTATTCCAACAGAATAATAAAGAATGGAACCAGATCATGCGTAATCCACACAGATATGATATTCCAATAGAATACTAAAGAATGGAACCAGGTCATGCATAATCCGCATGCATGGATGTTCCAACGTAATAATAAAGAATGGAACCATGCGTAATCCGCATGCATCGGGATGTTCAAGCAAATGTATAAATAAAGAATCGGAACCATTAAATGCGTAATCCACACGCACAGGATGTTCCAACGAATAATAAAGAATGGAATAACAACAGAAATTCACTAGGCATGCGATAGAATCGCATGCATACGGGTTATTCTAACGTAATAATAAAGAATGGAATTACGAAATAATTTCACCATGTATGCGATACTTAGCGTAGGCAAAGTTATTCAAAATAATAATAAAGAATGGAATAATAACCCTTACAGAGTATTGAAAGAAAATAACTCTCTTCATGAATACGAAAAGAATAATACCCTTTACCTTAGAAAAAGCTGGATACTGAGAATAGTGAGGTAGCAGACTTCTCTTCTTCTTTCTCTCTATAATTTCTCTCTATAATAATTGCTCTAAAGCTTTTGTGAATTGGTGAGAAATGAAGGAAGAATGGGCTTCTATTTATAGGAAAATATAGTTTCGATAATTGCACATTTTGGGGCTCGAAATATTACAGTATAATACCTTCCTCTTTTTCTTCATTTTTAATTTAGTCCTGCAAGTATTATCAATCTTGCACCACCTCCCCTAATAGTACATGAATGTGAATCAATAGTACACACATGTGAACAAATAGTTATAAACATGTAAAATAATAGCAATTAATTGATCATTTATCCGATTAATTACCCGATTGGTTAATATAACCTCTAGACATCAATTATTATTGAAATAAATGTCGATTTCCACAAACACTAATAATCCCAACACAATGGAACTATCAATTTCATCTTTAATCAACACAACTTATTCATCATTAATATTATAACTCACAATATTTAACAACGAATGTCGTTCCCGGAAAGAGGGGCTTTCAGATAAAGATTTCTCCTTATCAAGGCAGCAATTGGGTGACTAAACCTCTCCTTGATGTAACTTCTAGACATTGTCAATATTACAAATAATAATATGAATAACTTTGTCGTCTCAATTATTGATTTAATAATAATAAATATTATATAGATGATACCGTGACAATAATTGAATCAATAATATGAGAGATATGATCGTGAATTCTTGTAGCAATAATTGAGTATAACCGGTGACTTCTCACGTAAGCATCAATAATCAATACCGTGTTGCTACTATGCAACCACGCGACATTGTATTTTTACTACCGGTAGTTCAATAGTTTTAACCGTAACACTTTCACCGTTATTTTTATAAAAGATAATTACATGGTTTTCTAACTACGACAATACTTCCATTAAGGTCTACCAATGATTGTGCCATCGTCTTTAATATTCCTGTTAAAACAAATATTCCCCACCAATCGAATATTATATAACCACTTGCTTACTTTGCAAAATTTGTATATATTACCCACAACTATTACATTATATCAAATCCACACCATAATATTCAAAAATATATTTCGAGAAAATTATTATTTTTTCATAAAAGTTGGGGTCTTACAACCTCCCTTTCTTATGAAATTTCGTCCTCGAAATTAGGGTACGTACCTGATATATCGAAGAGGTGAGGATACCTTGATTTCATTTCAGATTCTAACTCCCAGGACATTTTCTCAACATCATGGTTTCTCTACAAAACTTTGACTTGAGGTATAACTTTAGAGCGTAGAATATGATCCTTCTTATCCAAGATTTTAACAGGTAACTCTTCATACGTTAAATCTTCCTCTATCTCGTCTGGTTCTAATTCAATAATGTGGTTTGGGTCTTTCATATATTTACGTAATATAGATATGTAAAAACGTTATGAACACGAGACATACTTGGCGGTAAGGCGAGTCTATATGCCATAGTTCCTACTCGATCGAGGATTAAAAATGGGCCAATGAATCGAGGGTTGAGCTTTCTCTCTTTCCAAATCTCGTAACTCCCTTCCATAGAGCAACACGTAACAACACATGATCTCCAATATCGAATTCCACGTCCTTTCGATAAAGATCAACATAACTCTTTTGTCGATCTTGTGAGGTTTTTATACGTTGTCGGATCGTTTGAATCTTTTCCGTAGTCATACGTACCAACTCCGGTCCCAACAAAATTACTTCACCCACCTCATCCCAGCATACTGGAGAACGACACTTTCTTCCATACAACGCCTCAAATGGAGCCATGCCAATACTTGCTTGATAACTGTTGTTGTAGGAAAACTCCACCAATGGTAAGAACTTGTCCCAACTTTCTTTGAAGTAAAGAACACAAAGTCTTAATAAATCTTTAAGAGTTTGAATAGTCCTCTCCATTTTGTCGTCTGGCTGAGGATGATATGCCGAGCTAAATCGTAATTCCGTGCCCATAGCTTTTTGCAAACTAACCCAAAATCGTGAAGTGGATCTTAGGTCTCGATCAGAAACTATAGATACCGGCATACCATGTAGTCTTACAATCTCGTTTGTGTACATACGAGCAAGACGTTCAAGTGTATAAGTTTCTCGTATAGGTAGGAAATGAGCAGACTTGGTCAATCTATCAACAATGACCCAAATTGCATCTATGCCTTGAGAAACCTTGGGAAGACCAATGAATTGAAATCCATGGTAATGTGCTCCCACTTCCATTCGGAATTTTAAGTGGTTGCAATGGACCTTTTGGTACTTGATGCTCTGCCTTGACTCGTTGACAAGTTAAACACCTTGAGATAAACTCGCTATCTCTCTCTCATATTGCTCCACCAAAATGTATGTCAAGAAGATCACGATACATTTTGGTACTCCGAGATGGATTGCAAATGGTGTGTTGTGCGCCTCCATCATGATTTTATACTTTAAATCAGGGTTGTTAGAAACAAAAAGTCTGGAGTTGACTCGAAGTATTCCTTCTTCATCGATTCTTGCTTCCGACATAGTAACTTCTTGCACTTTCTTCCTCATACGCATCAGCTCCAGGTCTGTAGCTTGAGCAGCTTTAACTTTATCGATTAAAGTTGGTTTTACTCGTATATTCGCCATCATCACATGGGTCCCTGGAGTCTTTAACTCTATCTCCATCCTTTGTAAGTCATATAAAATGGGCCTTTGCGTTGACAATAATGCACTCGTACCCGCATATGATCTTCTACTCAATGCATCAGCTACTATATTCGCTTTTCCAGGATGGTATTGAATGGTATGATCGTAATCTTTCAACAACTCAAGCCATCATCGTTGCCGCATGTTGAGTTCCTTTTGAGTGAAGAAATATTTGAGGGTTTTATGATCCTTATAGATTTCCACCTTCTCTCCATATAGGTAATGCCTCCAAATCTTAAGCGCAAAAATGATTGCTGCCAACTCTAGATCATGAGTAGGATAATTTCTCTTATATTCTTTGAGTTGTCATGAGGCATAGGCTATGACTTTCTCATGTTGCATGAGAATACATCCTAAACCTTTGCCTAAAGCATCACTGTAGATGACAAATCCCTCCGAGCCAGATGGTATTGCCAGAACAGATGCTAAAATGAGTCTTCTCTTGAGTTCTTGAAAACTCTTCTCACATTCCTCGTTTCAACCAAATTTTGTATCTTTTCGAGTCAGTTGAGTTAATGGAGTAGCGATTCGAGAAAACTCTTCCACGAATCTCCGATAATAACCAATTTGGCCAGAGAAGCTATGTACTTGATCATTGATTTAGGTTGCTCCTACAATTGCTTCAATCTTTGCTTGGTCAATAGATATCCCATGATTTGATATCACGTGCCCAAGGAATGCAACTTCCTCAGCCGAACTCGCATTTCTTCAACTTGGCATATAACTTGTTTTCAAGCTTTTGGAGTATCGACCTCAAGTGTAGCTCATGGTCTTTACACGGGTTTTGGAGTATATGAGGATGTCATCAATAAAGATGACCACAAAGTGATCCAAATATTCCTTGAATACTCGATTCATCATATCCATGAAGGCAGCGGGAAGTCATTAGTCAATCCAAAAGACATGACTAAGAATTCATAATGCCCGACTGAGGGAGTTAAAGCGATCTTTGGAATGACATCGCTTTTAATCTTCAACCGATGATATCCTAACGAAAGATCAATCTTTGAAAAGAATTTGGCGCCTGGTAGGTCGAATAGGTCATCAATACGAAAACAATCGAATAATAAAGAATGGAACCGAATTAAATGCGTAATCCGCACAAACAGGATGTTCCAACATAATAATAATAAAGAATGGAACCAGTCACGTAATCCACGCATACGCATGGGATGTTCCAATAATATATAATAAAGAATGGAACCAGTCATGCGTAATCCGCCCCATGCATTATACCCAAATCATGGATGTTCCAATGTAATAAATAAGAATAGAATAACAAAGACCACTGTTCACGGGCGTGATGAGAATCGCGCATAAAAGTTATTCCAATGTAATAATAAAGAATGAAATAATGGAAGAATTTCACCATGTATGCGGTATTCCACAGATGTAGTTATTCCAACATAATAATAAAGAATGGAATAACAACCCTTACGACAGTATTGAAAGAAAATAACTCTCTTCATGAATACGAAAGAATAATACCCTTACCTTAGAAAAAGCTGGATCTTTGGAATAATGAGGTAGCAAAACTTTTTTTCTTCTTTCTCTATAATTTCTCTATAATAATTGCTCTAAAGATTTTGTGAATTGGTGAGAAATGAAGGAAGAATGAGCTTCTATTTATAAGAAAATATAGTTTCGATAATTGCACATTTTATGGCTCAAAATATTACAAAGATAATACCTTCCTCTTTTCTTCATTTTTAATTTAGTCCTGCAAGTATTATCAATCTTGCACCACCTCCCCTAATAGTACATGAATGTGAATCAATAGTACACACATGTGAACAAATAGTTATAAGCATGTGAAATAATAGCAATTAATTGTTCATTTATCCGATTAATTACCCGATTGGTCAATATAACCTCCAGACATCAATTATTATCGAAATAAATGTCGATTTCCACTAACACTAATAATCCCAACACAATGGAACTATCAATTTCATCTTTAATCAACACAACTTATTTATCATTAATATTATAACTCACAATATTTAACAACCAGGTCGTTCCCAGGAAAGAGGGGGCTTTCCGATAAGGATTTCTCCTTATTGGCGCGCAATTAGGTGACTAAACCTCTCTTTGACAGAACTTCTAGACATTGTCAATATTGCAAATAATAATATGAATAACTTTGTTGTCTCAATTATTGATTTAATAATAATAAATATTATGCAGATGATACTGTGACAATAATTAAATCAATAATATGAGAGATATGATGCAACAATTCTTCGTAGTAATAATTGAGTATAATTGATTAACTTCTCACGTAAACATCAATAATCAATACCGGTGTGCTACTATGCGAATACCATATTACATTACTATACTTTTACTACTAAGGGTAGTTCAACAGTTTTAACGGTAACACTTTCGCCATTATTTTATAAAAGATAATTACATGCTTTTCTAACTACGACAATACTTTCGTTATGGGGTCCACTTAATGATTGTATCTGTCAAATTTAATATTCCCCGTTAAAATGAATATTCCCCGACAAATCGAATATTATATAACCACTTGCTTACTTTGTAAAATTTGTAAATATTACCCACAACTATAACATTATATCAAATCCACACCATAATATTCAAAAATATATTTCGAGAAAATTATTCTTTATTCATAAAAGTTGGGGTCTTACAACATGACTAAGAATTCATAATGCCCGTACCGAGTTCTGAAAGCAATCTTTGGAATGTCATCACTTTTAATCTTCAACTGATGATATCCTGAATGAAGATCAATCTTTGAAAAGAATTTGGCGCCTTGCAACTGGTCAAACAGGTCATCAATGCGAGGCAACATGTACCTATTTTTGATGGTGACATGATTCAACTCCCGATAATCAATACAAAGTCGCATACTTCCATCTTTCTTCTTCACGAATAGAACAGGAGCACCCCAAGGAGACGTACTAGGACGAATGAAACTGATGTCTAACAATTCCTGTAATTGGGTCTTTAACTCCTTAAGTTCAATAGGAGCAATTCGATATGGGGCTTTGGAAATGGGTTTTGTACCGGGTTCAGTGTCGATAAAAAATTTCAATTTCACACTCTGGGGGTAGGCCAGGAAGTTCTTCAGGGAATACATCAGGAAATTTATTAACAATAGAAATATCTTTCAAATCTGACGTATTTTTGTTTAAATTTGTGACATGAGCTAAGAAAGCTTGACATCCATTTTTCAATAAATGAATAGCTTTATGGCTTGAGATGACCGTGATTGATTTTAATGGTTTGGTCGCTTGAATTCGCACAATAGATTGATTAGGAATATGAAAGCTAACAACCATACGAAAACAATCAATTTTAGCATGATGAGTAGTTAACCAATTAATCCCTAGAATCACGTCAAATGCAAGTATTTTTAGAGAAATAAGATCGACGGAGTAACGTCATGTTTCTTGATTTGAATCAAACAAGACTTATAAACAGTGGATGTAATGAAGGTTTCTCCCAATGGAGTTTCAAATGATAAGTCAAAGTCTAATTTCTCCGGAGTCAAATTTAAACGTTGAGCGCAAGTAGGAGAAATAAAAGAATGGGTATTAAATAAGGTATAGACTTCGTTAGAGTTTATGATAAGCTTACTCATGATGACCTCGTTCGGGTTCCTTGCTTTCTAGAAGGTTACGACAAACGCTCTCCCCTGAACTACCGGCTTTGACTTTTCTGGGACAACCTTTGGTGCCTCCATCCCAGCTGGACTTGTCTTTGGTGCACGAAAAAATTGGGCTAGGTGACCTTCTCTTCCAAAATTATAACACGCTTTGGACTGCATCACACAGTTTGGACTGATATGTCCCTCTCCTCCACATTTGAAGCATATGATAGGTGGTCGTTCTCCTTCCTTAACAACGGGTGCTGGTGTTGACGTCTTTCCATCATTGTTGAATTTCCTTTTTTTGAAATGTCCATATTTACTATCTTGGCCATGATTACCACCGAAGTGGTTACCATTTCTGGCATGTTGATTCCCTCCACGTTTGTTGTCACCGCTTCGATGACTGCTACCACTTGTATTATCATTTTGCTGGCTGCTTTCTCTTGGCTGAGTTGACTCGTTATCGCGCTCCAATAACTAAGCCCTATTAACAACATCTGAATACAAACAATGTTTGTGAGAAATTAAGTATTGACGTATCTCGGGTTTCAAACCTCTTAGAAACATCCGCGTCATTCTCTCCTCATTATCAACTAAGTGAGACGCAAAGCGGGACAACTCGACAAACTTAGTTTCATACTGTGACACGGTCATATTGTTCTGCTCCAACTTGATGAACTCTACCTCTTTCATGTGATGAATACTTTCGAGAAAGTACATGTCGTTGAATATTTCTTAGAACTTCTCCCAAGACATCTTCAGTGCGGCAGGTTGAGTACGCTTTACCGATTCCCACCAGTAATCTGCCTCTCCTCGCAACATAAAGGTGGAAAATGGAACCTTTGGCTCCTCGGAGCATCCCAAAACATCAAATATCTTGGTGATCTGCTTTATCCACGCTTCCACCTTAAGTGGTTTTGGCTCTCCAATAAACTCCGGTGGTCCCAACTCCTTGAAATATTTAGCGGTGACCGTTCGAGAGTTTCCAGTGTTTCCACCTGCATTTTGGACAGGAGCCGCTCTCCCCCGATGTTGCATGAATTGCATAAAGCCTCTGAACATTCCATCGTTCATCATTTGGTCAGTGTTGTTGTTTCTATGAGGATTGTCGCATTCCTGATGCACATTATCTTGATTATTGATCTGTGGACACTCAACGGTCTCCTGTGCTCCATTGCTATTCTCAACATTCTCGAATGTCATTTTTAAATACTACCACAAAACAAGGGTTAATTGACATGTCACATATTATCCCATACTCTGACCGACCAAATAAATACCAAATAAACTTAGGTAGGTCATACTAGCGAAGGAATTCCCCGTCTCTCCCCTCCTAGTTCTTGTCTCACATCTCAGCTAGGGATCATATCCCTAAGCTTTGATACCAACTGTGACGCCCCAAAATAGGTATACATCACCCATCTTGAGTCGCCAAATACATGGTACAAAAATCAAATACAACTTTATTATACAACAGTCGTGTAAAATATGACAAAACATAATCTAAGAGTTTTAATAAGAATATTGTCATCTAGACAATATCCACACTCAATGGAGTCCTCATTACATTTATTGTAACACTATTTAACAGAATAGTGATGACTACTAATGCTATCATCTTGATCGTCACTTCGTTCCCCGACTAGTCCCGGCTATGTTCTTATTTCCTGAAGAGAACAAAGGAAAGAAAGGGTGAGCTCAACTAGCCCAATAAGAAATATTATGACTAAGATAATGCAAAATAAATTATCATTAGCCTTCAACAATGTTAAACCGATAAAATATAATAAACATCAAGTTTAAGCTGCGCTGGAACAAGTAATCCATTAGAAGAGTTCAAGTAGAATAAAATCTACTATCTTCTATGATTTAAAAGGTATTTCATCACTTTTATCGCCGAGACTCGACAAATAAATAAACCACATCATCCACTCAAGACTACTGGTTAAGATATTCATTAGTATCACTACCACAAATTATCCATGCACTATGGGCGAGGATATTCGTGTATTCATCAATGGTCATGATTATGCCAACAATCGTCCCATCAATGCACTACTGACAATGAGGACTTTTGCCACATCATTTGTAACATTACTATCCATGATTATACCGAATAATCCTCGGTCATAATCATACCAAGTCCATCTATGCACTACAGGCCACATATGACTTTCAACATATTATAAACATGAGGATGATGACAAAGATATAAGAATTCAATAAAACAAGTTCAAGGATATATTTGTAAAGATTTATAATTTAATTTATCCAGAAATCAATAATGTCCAAACTGTTAACATGATACTGCTTTGTGGAGTAAAATTCAAGAATGCTCAGAAGAATATTTCCATGAAAAGATACTGGATGAAGCGCAAATATCAAGGATATTCCACTAATTTCATGGAGTATAGAAACCAAAACTTTAATCAACTGAGTATAATAGAATATATGAAATCGCAAATGGATTTTTGCCGCCATGCGGTAATCCACGTAGACCGATTATTCCAACAGAATAATAAAGAATGGAACTAGGTCATGCGTAATCCGCATGCATATGGATATTCCAAATGTAATAATAAAGAATGGAACCAGTTCATGCGTAATCGCTGCGGGCATGTGATGTTCCAACCGAATAATACATAAAGGAATAACATTAGAATTCACCAGACATGCGATAGACCGCATGCAGGTGTTATTCCAATGTAATAATAAAGAATGGAATAATAGAAGAATTTCACCATGTATGCGGTACTTCGCATAGACAGGTTATTCCAACATAATAATAAAGAATTGAATAACAACCCTTACGAGTATTAAAAGAAAATAACTCTCATCATGAATACGAAAGAATAATACCCCTTACCTTAGAAAAATTGGATACTGGAATAGTGAGGTAACAGACTTCTCTTCTTCTTTCTCTCTATAATTTCCATCTATAATAATTGTTCTAAAGTTTTTGTGAATTGGTGAGAAATGAAGGAAGAATGAGCTTCTATTTATAGGTAAATATAATTTCGATAATTGCACATTTTAGGGCTCGAAATATTACAGTATAATACCTTCCTCTTTTTCTTTATTTTTAATTTAGTCCTGCAATTATTATCAAACTTGCACCACCTCCCCTAATAGTAAATAATGTGAATAAATAGTACACACATGTGAACAAATAGTTATAAGCATGTGAAATAATAGCAATTAATTGCTCATTTATCCGATTAATTACCCGATTGGTCAATATAACATCCAGACATCAATTATTATCGAAATAAATGTCGATTTCCACTAACACTAATAATCCCAACACAATGGAACTATCAATTTCATCTTTAATCAACACAACTTATTCATCATTAATATTATAACTCACAATATTTAACAACCATGTCGTTTCCAGAAAAGAGGGGGCTTTCCGATAAGGATTTCTCCTTATTGGCGCGCAATTAGGTGACCAAACCTCTCCTTGACAGAACTTCTAGACATTGTCAATATTGTAAATAATAATATGAATAACTTTGTCGTCTCAATTATTAATTTAATAATAATAAATATTATGCAGATGATACTGTGACAATAATTGAATCAATAATATGAGAAATATGATGCGTGAATTCTTCGTAGCAATAATAGAGTATAACCGAGTAACTTCACATAAGCATCAATAATCAATACCGCAGGTACTACGCTTATGCACGCCAGACATTCTTTTACTTTTACTACCGGGTAGTTCAACAATTTTAACGGTAACACTTTCACCGTTATTTTTATAAAAGATAATTACATCATTTTCTAACTACGATAATACTTCCGTTGTGGGGTCCACCAATAATTGTGCCGTAAATTTAATATTCCTGTTAAAACGAATATTCCCCGACCAATCGAATATTATATAACCACTTGCTTACTTTGCAAAATTTGTAAATATTACCCACAACTATAACATTATATCAAATCCACACCATAATATTCAAAAATATATTTCGAGAAAATTATTCTTTATTCATAAAAGTTGGGGTCTTATAGCCAGGCCAACGACGGGCAGGGCCAAAATGGCCAGAGTTTTGATGGGCTAATATTGTGAGGCTCGTGGCCCGGGTAGGGACAGGCCGGGCGGCCCGTGGGATTATTTCTTTTTTTTTGCAAACTCTTGCATGGAGTTCATAAAAATTGATTAACAATACAACTTAAAAGAAAATTAATTAGATTGAAAATGTGCAGAGAACATTCAAGCATCTAGAAATAATTCTGACTTCCTGAGTAAGGTGTAGAAGAAAGGTACATACACCTCAAAACAGACCCAATACAACATTATTCAACTATACCTGAATTTCAAAGAGAACTAAATGGAATGGTAACACGATATTATCTTGACAATTTTTATGTACTCTCCGTCCACGTTATATTTTTATTTATGGAATCGAAGTTAACACATAACAATTTTATATAACTTTTTATTATATTAATTATAAAAAAATATTGTATTAACTAATGTAATAAAAAGTTATAAAAACTTGTGAATATAATATTTTTTATAACCAATGTAATAACAAGTTATAAAAAAAATAAAAATAAAGAAACAATATATTGAAGATTGCATTAAAAACAAACAGTTGTTGTAGCTTAGTTGGTTTGAACTCTTATTTATTTACTTACACGTCTTGTGTTCAAGCCTAATAACCCACAACAAACAACATTTTGTTTTAAAAAAATAAATCATGAGGCTAAGGGTAGAAACTTTCACGGGTAGGGCCAAAATGGGTCACCCAAATGGCTCGCATATCCTCAGTCAATTATTGCGGCCCATATCCCATGTTTCTATGGGCGGGCTGGGATGGCCCGCGGGCCTGGGCCTAAATTGTCAGGTCTACCCATAATGCATAGATGGACAGTTTTTTGGCATGATCATGTCCACTGGTGATACTAACGAATATCCTTGGCCCGTAGTGCATGGAAAATTTATTGATGTGATACTAACGAATATCCTTTGCCCATAGTGCATGGATAATTCGATGATGTGAAATGTTTATTGATTGGTATTACAGGGATAAAATATTGATGATGGATTTTTAAATCATAGAAGATAGTAGACATCATTCTTTGCTTGACCGTTCGAGAGTTTCCAGTGTTTCCACCTACATTTTGGACAGAAGCCGCTCTCGCCTGATGTTGCATGAATTGCATAAAGCCTCTGACCATTCCATCGTTCATCATTTGGCCAGTGTTGTTGTTTGTATGAGGATTGTCGCCTTCCTGATGCACATTATCCTGATTATTGATCTGTGGAAACTCAACGGTCTCCTGTGCTCGATTGCTATTCTCAACATTCTCGGATGTAATTTTCAAATACTGCCACAAAACAAATGTTAATTGACATGCAACATATTATCCCTATACTATGACCGACCAATGAAATACCAAATAAACTTAGGTAGGTCATACTAGCGAAGGAATTCCCCGTCTCTTCCCTCCTAGTTCTAGTCTCACATCTTAGCCAGGGATCATATCCCTAAGCTTTGATACCAACTGTGAAGCCCCCAAAATAGGTATACATCACCCATCTTGAGTCGCCAAATACATGATACAAAATTCAAATAAAACTTAATTATACAATAGTCGTGTAAAATATGACAAAACATAATCTAAGAGTTTTAATAATAATATTGTCATCTAGACAATATCCACACTCAATGGAGTCCTCATTACATTTATTGTAACACTATTTAACAGAATAGTGATGACTACTAATGCTATCATCCGACCGGCCACTTACCGTTCCCCGACTAGTCCCTTTATGTTCTCATTTCACGAAGAGAACGAAGGAAAGAAAGGGTGAGCTCAACTAGTCCAAAGAAGAAATATTATGACTAAGATAATGCGTAATAAATTATCATTAGCCTTCAATGTGTTAAACCGATAAAATATAATAAACATCAAGTTTAATCTTCAGTGAACAAGTAATCCATTAGAAGAGTCAAGTAGAGAATAAAATCTACTATCTTCTATGATTTAAAAGGTATTTCATCACTTTTATCATTTGAGACTCAAATTTAAAAATAAACCACATCATCCCCACTACTGATTGAGGATATTCATAGTATCACGACCACAAATTATCCATGCACTACGGGCCAAGAATATTCGTGTATTCATCAATGGTTATGATCATGCCAACAACTGTCCATCAATGCACTACGGCCAATGAGGACTTTTACCACATCATTTGTAACATTACGGTCATGATTATACCGAATAATCCCTGGTCATAATCATACCAAGTCCATCTATGCACTACAGGCCACATATGACTTTCAATATATTATAAACATGAGGATGATGACAATGATATAAGAATTCAATAAAACAAGTTCAAGGATATATTTGTAAAGATTTATAATTTAATTTATCCAGAAATCAATAACGTTCAAATTGTCAACATGATACTGCTTTGTGGAGTAAAATTCAAGAATGCTCAGAAGAATATTTTCATGAAAAGATACTGGATGAAGCGCAAATATTAAGGATATTCCACTAATTTCATAGAGTATAGAAGCCAAAACTTTAATCAACTGAGTATAAAAGAATATATGAAACCGTAAATGGATTTTTGCCGCCATGCGGTAATCCACGTAGATAGATTATTCTAACAGAATAATAAAGAATGGAACCAAGTCATGCGTAATCCGCACAAACAGGATGTTCCAACATAATAATAAAGAATGGAACCAGTTCATGCGTAATCCGCACAGACAGGATGTTCCAACAGAATAATAAAGAATAGAATAACAACAAAATTCACCAGGCATACGATAGACCGCATAGACAGGTTATTCCAACATAATAATAAAGAATGAAATAACAGAAGAATTTCACCATGTATGCGGTACTTTCACATGAGAGCAGTTATTCCAACATAATAATAAAGAATGGAATAACAACCTCTTACGAGTATTGAAAGAAAATAACTCTCTTCATGAATACGAAAGAATAATACCGCTTACCTTAGAAAAAGCGGATCTTTGGAATAGTGAGGTAGCGGACTTTTTCTTCTTCTATAATTTCTCTCTATAATAATTGCTCTAAAGCTTTTGTGAATTGGTGAGAAATGAAGGAAGAATGAGCTTATTTTATAAGAAAATATAGTTTCGATAATTGCACATTTTTGTGGATATTACAAAGATAATACCTTCCTCTTTTTCTTCATTTTTAATTTAGTCCTGCAAGTATTATTAATCTTGCACCACCTCCCCTAATAGTACATGAATGTGAATCAATAGTACACACATGTGAACAAATAGTTATAAGCGTGTGAAATAATAGCAATTAATTGTTCATTTATCCGATTAATTACCCGATTGGTCAATATAACCTCCAGACATCAATTATTATCGAAATAAATGTCGATTTCCACTAACACTAATAATCCCAACACAATGGAACTATCAATTTCATCTTTAATCAACACAACTTATTTATCATTAATATTATAACTCACAATATTTAACAACCGTGTCGCTCCCGTGAAAGAGGGCTTTCCGATAAGGATTTCTCCTTATTGGTAGCCGCAATTAGGTGACCAAATCTCTCCGTGATGTAACTTCTAGACATTGTCAATATTGCAAATAATAATATGAATAACTTTGTTGTCTCAATTATTGATTTAATAATAATAAATATTATGCGGATGATCTTTGTGACAATAATTGAATCAATAATACGAGAGATATGATGCAAATAATTACTAGCGAATAATTGAGTATAACTGATTAACTTCTCACGTAAGCATCAATAATCAATACCGTGTGCTACTACGCAACTGCATGCCAGACATCATTATTTTTTTACTACCGGGTAGTTCAACAGGTTTAACGGTAACACTTTCGTTTATTTTTATAAAAGATAATTCTATCGCTTTCTAACTACGACAATACTTTCGTTGTAGGGTCCACTTAATGATTGTCTTTGTCGTATGAATATTTTCTCATTAAAATGAATATTCCCCACTAATCGAATATTATATAACCACTTGCTTACTTTGTAAAATTTGTTAATATTACCCACAACTATAACATTATATCAAATCCACACCATAATATTCAAAAATATATTTCGAGAAAATTATTCTTTATTCATAAAAGTTGGGGTCTTATAACATGACTAAGAATTCATAATGCCCGTACCTTAGGAGTTACGAAAGCGCCTTTGGAATGTCATCACTTTTAATCTTCAACTGATGATATCCTGAATGAAGATCAATCTTTAAAAAGAATTTGGCGCCTTGCAACTGGTCAAACAGGTCATCAATGCGAGGCAACATGTACCTATTTTTGATGGTGACATGATTCAACTCTCAATAATCAATACAAAGTCGCATACTTCCATCTTTCTTCTTCATGAATAGAACAGGAGCACCCCAAGGAGACGTACTAGGACGAATGAAACTGATGTCTAACAATTCCTGCAATTGGGTCTTTAACTCCTTAAGTTCAATAGGAGCCATTCGATATGGGCTT